>OX638144.1:65754346-65964515 GCA_951805005.1 Othius punctulatus
ATTTGATTTAATCTTATTCCATCTCCCATAATTTGGTTCGTCTTGAATAATTAGTATTATTTTGATTTTGCCTCAGCTTCGGAATTGTTAGGACTTCTACTTCAGCAATATGACATATATGATAACTAAACTCATCTCTCCATGCAGGATTAGTATTTACTATTATTATTACTCATTTTGATTTAATTTTATCTTATTCCATCTCCCATCATTTGGTTCGTGTTGAATAATTAGTATTATTTTCATTTTGTCTCAGCTTAGGAATTGTTAGGACTTCTACTTCAGCTATATGATATATATGACAACTAAACTCATCTCGCCATGCAGGATTAGTATTTACTATTAATACTACTCATTTTGATTTGATTTTATCTTATTCCATCTTCCATCATTTGGTTCGTGTTGAATAATTAGTATTATTTTCATTTTGTCTCAGCTTAGGAATTGTTAGGACTTCTACTTCAGCTATATGACATCTATGACAACTAAACTCATCTCGCCATGCAGGATTAGTATTTACTATTAATACTACTCATTTTGATTTGATTTTATCTTATTCCATCTCCCATCATTTGGTTCGTGTTGAATAATTAGTATTATTTTCATTTTGTCTCAGCTTAGGAATTGTTAGGACTTCTACTTCAGCTATATGACATATATGACAACTAAACTCATCTCTCCATGCAGGATTTGTATTTACTATTATTATTACTCATTTTGATTTGATTTTATCTTATTCCATCTCCCATCATTTGGTTCGTGTTGAATAATTAGTATTATTTTCATTTTGTCTCAGCTTATGAATTGTTAGGACTTCTACTTCAGCTATATGACATATATGACAACTAAACTCATCTCTTCATGCAGGATTAGTACTTACTATTATTATTACTCATTTTGATTTCATTTTATATTATTCCATCTCCCATCATTTGGTTCGTGGTGAATAATTAGTATTATTTTCATTTTGTCTCAGCTTAGGAATTGTTAGGACTTCTACTTCAGCTATATGACATAAATGACAACTAAACTCATCTCTCCATGCAGGATTAGTATTTACTATTATTATTACTCATTTTGATTTGATTTTATCTTATTCCATCTCCCATCATTTGGTTCGTGTTGAATAATTAGTATTATTTTCATTTTGTCTCAGCTTAGGAATTGTTAGGACTTCTACTTCAGCTATATGACATATATGACAACTAAACTCATCTCGCCATGCAGGATTAGTATTTACTATTAATACTACTCATTTTGATTTGATTTTATCTTATTCCATCTCCCATCATTTGGTTCGTGTTGAATAATTAGTATTATTTTCATTTTGTCTCAGCTTAGGAATTGTTAGGACTTCTACTTCAGCTATATGACATAAATGACAACTAAACTCATCTCTCCATGCAGGATTTGTATTTACTATTATTATTACTCATTTTGATTTGATTTTATCTTATTCCATCTCCCATCATTTGGTTCGTGTTGAATAATTAGTATTATTTTCATTTTGTCTCAGCTGAGGAATTGTTAGGACTTCTACTTCAGCTATATGACATAAATGACAACTAAACTCATCTCTCCATGCAGGATTTGTATTTACTATTATTATTACTCATTTTGATTTGATTTTATCTTATTCCATCTCCCATCATTTGGTTCGTGTTGAATAATTAGTATTATTTTCATTTTGTCTCAGCTTAGGAATTGTTAGGACTTCTACTTTAGCTATACGACATATATGACAACTAAACTCATCTCTCCATGCAGGATTAGTATTTACTGTTATTATTACTCATTTTGATTTGATTTTATCTTATTCCATCTCCCATCATTTGGTTCGTGTTGAATAATTTGTATTATTTTCATTTTGTCTCAGCTTAGGAATTGTTAGGACTTCTACTTCAGCTATATGACATATATGACAACTAAACTCATCTCGCCATGCAGGATTAGTATTTACTATTAATACTACTCATTTTGATTTGATTTTATCTTATTCCATCTCCCATCATTTGGTTCGTGTTGAATAATTAGTATTATTTTCATTTTGTCTCAGCTTAGGAATTGTTAGGACTTCTACTTCAGCTATATGACATATATGACAACTAAACTCATCTCGCCATGCAGGATTAGTATTTACTATTAATACTACTCATTTTGATTTGATTTTATCTTATTCCATCTCCCATCATTTGGTTCGTGTTGAATAATTAGTATTATTTTCATTTTGTCTCAGCTTAGGAATTGTTAGGACTTCTACTTCAGCTATATGACATAAATGACAACTAAACTCATCTCTCCATGCAGGATTTGTATTTACTATTATTATTACTCATTTTGATTTGATTTTATCTTATTCCATCTCCCATCATTTGGTTCGTGTTGAATAATTAGTATTATTTTCATTTTGTCTCAGCTTAGGAATTGTTAGGACTTCTACTTTAGCTATACGACATCTATGACAACTAAACTCATCTCGCCATGCAGGATTAGTATTTACTGTTATTATTACTCATTTTGATTAGATTTAATCTTATTCCATCTCCCATCATTTGGTTCGTGTTGAATAGTTAGTATTATTTTCATTTTGTCTCAGCTTAGGAATTGTTAGGACTTCTACTTCAGCTATATGACATATATGACAACTAAACTCATCTCTCCATGCAGAATTAGTATGTACTATTAATATTACTCATTTTGATTAGATTTAATCTTATTCCATCTCCCATCATTTGGTTCGTGTTGAATAATTAGTATTATTTTCATTTTGTCTCAGCTTAGGAATTGTTAGGACTTCTACTTCAGCTATATAAAATATATGACAACTAAACTCATCTCTCCATGCAGAATTAGTATGTACTATTAATATTACTCATTTTGAATAGATTTAATCTTATTCCATCTCCCATCATTTGGTTCGTGTTGAATAATTAGTATTATTTTCATTTTGTCTCAGCTTAGGAATTGTTAGGACTTCTACTTCAGCTATATAACATATATGACAACTAAACTCATCTCTCCATGCAGAATTAGTATGTACTATTAATATTACTCATTTTGATTAGATTTAATCTTATTCCATCTCCCATCATTTGGTTCGTGTTGAATAGTTAGTATTATTTTAATTTTGTCTCAGCTTAGGAATTGTTAGGACTTCTACTTCAGCTATATAACATATATGACAACTAAACTCATCTCTCCATGCAGAATTAGTATGTACTATTAATATTACTCATTTTGATTAGATTTAATCTTATTCCATCTCCCATCATTTGGTTCGTGTTGAATAATTAGTATTATTTTCATTTTGTCTCAGCTTAGGAATTGTTAGGACTTCTACTTCAGCTATATAACATATATGACAACTAAACTCATCTCTCCATGCAGAATTAGTATGTACTATTAATATTACTCATTTTGATTAGATTTAATCTTATTCCATCTCCCATCATTTGGTTCGTGTTGAATAGTTAGTATTATTTTCATTTTGTCTCAGCTTAGGAATTGTTAGGACTTCTACTTCAGCTATATGACATATATGACAACTAAACTCATCTCGCCATGCAGGATTAGTATTTACTATTAATACTACTCATTTTGATTTGATTTTATCTTATTCCATCTCCCATCATTTGGTTCGTGTTGAATAATTAGTATTATTTTCATTTTGTCTCAGCTTAGGAATTGTTAGAACTTCTACTTCAGCTATATGACATAAATGACAACTAAACTCATCTCGCCATGCAGGATTTGTATTTACTATTATTATTACTCATTTTGATTTGATTTTATCTTATTCCATCTCCCATCATTTGGTTCGTGTTGAATAGTTAGTATTATTTTCATTTTGTCTCAGCTTAGGAATTGTTAAGACTTCTACTTCAGCTATATGACATATATGACAACTAAACTCATCTCGCCATGCAGGATTAGTATTTACTATTAATACTACTCATTTTGATTTGATTTTATCTTATTCCATCTCCCATCATTTGGTTCGTGTTGAATAATTAGTATTATTTTCATTTTGTCTCAGCTTAGGAATTGTTAGAACTTCTACTTCAGCTATATGACATAAATGACAACTAAACTCATCTCGCCATGCAGGATTTGTATTTACTATTATTATTACTCATTTTGATTTGATTTTATCTTATTCCATCTCCCATCATTTGGTTCGTGTTGAATAATTAGTATTATTTTCATTTTGTCTCAGCTTAGGAATTGTTAGGACTTCTACTTCAGCTATATGACATAAATGACAACTAAACTCATCTCTCCATGCAGGATTTGTATTTACTATTATTATTACTCATTTTGATTTGATTTTATCTTATTCCATCTCCCATCATTTGGTTCGTGTTGAATAATTAGTATTATTTTCATTTTGTCTCAGCTTAGGAATTGTTAGGACTTCTACTTCAGCTATATGACATAAATGACAACTAAACTCATCTCTCCATGCAGGATTTGTATTTACTATTATTATTACTCATTTTGATTTGATTTTATCTTATTCCATCTCCCATCATTTGGTTCGTGTTGAATAATTAGTATTATTTTCATTTTGTCTCAGCTTAGGAATTGTTAGGACTTCTACTTCAGCTATATGACATAAATGACAACTAAACTCATCTCTGCATGCAGGATTTGTATTTACTATTATTATTACTCATTTTGATTTGATTTTATCTTATTCCATCTCCCATCATTTGGTTCGTGTTGAATAATTAGTATTATTTTCATTTTGTCTCAGCTTAGGAATTGTTAGGACTTCTAGTTCAGCTATATAACATATATGACAACTAAACTCATCTCTCCATGCAGAATTAGTATGTACTATTAATATTACTCATTTTGATTAGATTTAATCTTATTCCATCTCCCATCATTTGGTTCGTGTTGAATAGTTAGTATTATTTTCATTTTGTCTCAGCTTAGGAATTGTTAGGACTTCTACTTCAGCTATATGACATAAATGACAACTAAACTCATCTCTCCATGCAGGATTTGTATTTACTATTATTATTACTCATTTTGATTTGATTTTATCTTATTCCATCTCCCATCATTTGGTTCGTGTTGAATAATTAGTATTATTTTCATTTTGTCTCAGCTTAGGAATTGTTAGGACTTCTACTTCAGCTATATAACATATATGACAACTAAACTCATCTCTCCATGCAGAATTAGTATGTACTATTAATATTACTCATTTTGATTAGATTTAATCTTATTCCATCTCCCATCATTTGGTTCGTGTTGAATAGTTAGTATTATTTTCATTTTGTCTCAGCTTAGGAATTGTTAGGACTTCTACTTCAGCTATATAACATATATGACAACTAAACTCATCTCTCCATGCAGAATTAGTATGTACTATTAATATTACTCATTTTGATTTGATTTTATCTTATTCCATCTCCCATCATTTGGTTCGTGTTGAATAATTAGTATTATTTTCATTTTGTCTCAGCTTAGGAATTGTTAGGACTTCTACTTTAGCTATACGACATATATGACAACTAAACTCATCTCTCCATGCAGAATTAGTATGTACTATTAATATTACTCATTTTGATTAGATTTAATCTTATTCCATTTCCCATCATTTGGTTCGTGTTGAATAGTTAGTATTATTTTCATTTTGTCTCAGCTTAGGAATTGTTAGGACTTCTACTTCAGCTATATGACATATATGACAACTAAACTCATCTCGCCATGCAGGATTAGTATTTACTATTAATACTACTCATTTTGATTTGATTTTATCTTATTCCATCTCCCATCATTTGGTTCGTGTTGAATAATTAGTATTATTTTCATTTTGTCTGAGCTTAGGAATTGTTAGGACTTCTACTTTAGCTATACGACATATATGACAACTAAACTCATCTCTCCATGCAGGATTAGTATTTACTATTATTATAACTCATTTTGATTTGATTTTATCTTATTCTATCTCCCATCATTTGGTTCGTGCTGAATAGTTAGTATTATTTTCATTTTGTCTCAGCTTAGGAATTGTTAGGACTTCTACTTCAGCTATATGACATATATGACAACTAAACTCATCTCGCCATGCAGGATTAGTATTTACTATTAATACTACTCATTTTGATTTGATTTTATCTTATTCCATCTCCCATCATTTGGTTCGTGTTGAATAATTAGTATTATTTTCATTTTGTCTCAGCTTAGGAATTGTTAGGACTTCTACTTCAGCTATATGACATCTATGACAACTAAACTCATGTCGCCATGCAGGATTAGTATTTACTATTATTATTACTCATTTTGATTTGATTTTATCTTATTCCATCTCCCATCATTTGGTTCGTGTTGAATAATTAGTATTATTTTCATTTTGTCTCAGCTTAGGAATTGTTAGGACTTCTACTTCAGCTATATGACATCTATGACAACTAAACTCATCTCGCCATGCAGGATTAGTATTTACTATTAATACTACTCATTTTGATTTGATTTAATCTTATTCCATCTCCCATCATTTGGTTCGTGTTGAATAATTAGTATTATTTTCATTTTGTCTCAGCTTAGGAATTGTTAGGACTTCTACTTCAGCTATATGACATATATGACAACTAAACTCATCTCGCCATGCAGGATTAGTATTTACTATTATTATTACTCATTTTGATTTGATTTTATCTTATTCCATCTCCCATCATTTGGTTCGACCATCTCCCACCAAATGATGGGAGATCATTTGGTTCGTGTTGAATAATTAGTATTATTTTGATTTTGCCTCAGCTTCGGAATTGTTAGGACTTCTACATCAACTATATGACATATTTAATATTATTGTTTAGTATAATTACTTTTATTATTATAGTACTTATTAGAAAACTAGTCCAGCTATTATTTTATTAATTGCTTTTGATTCTCTTTCTGCGAAATCGAATTACTTTCGAACCAATTAAGCTGTTACATCATCGAACTGAAACCATCTGTGCAATTCGCGAACATGCTTTTGTGGCTGTTGTCATTGTCGAGTGGTTCGAAAGAAAGTGCGTGTGCAGGAAGAAATGCGTCGTTTAATGGCTTTTTGCGCTCTCTAATTTCGATGTCGCTCATTTACGAAATTACATCTTCTGCTCCTGTTTTTTTAGGAGCTCGTGCAGTCAATTAGATGAATAGCTGATCATCTGGCCATCGTGAAAGTTGGCATCCAGTTCAGCGCACAGCCTTAATTTACATGATTTACTTTCCTCTGCTCCCAGCCGCGGATAATTAACCAGACATACAAAAAAAAAACAGAAATGAAATGGAAATGCTTTTAGTACCATGAAGGTACTGGATTAAGTATCGATTAATATAACATAAAATAAAATAATCTCAAAACAAAGTGTTTAATAAAACAAGAAACGGTAAAGCTATTGCAATTTTTTATAAAATACCATTAATAAGGTTTCAGTTTGAATGCTTTTAGTAATATAACTAATATTTTAGTACTAATATATTTAATAGTATTTCTAGTACTAATATTTTACTAGTACAGTAGTACTGTACTAGTAATAGTACAGTAGTGGACTAGTACATTAGTGTACTAGTACTAATACAGCAGTGTACTAGTACATTAGTGTACTAGTACTAGTACGGTAGTGTACTAGTACTAGTACAGCAGTAGTGTACTAGTACTAGAAGTTTTAGAAACTAGTTTTAGAAAAGTTGTGGGTAAATTCTTGTTAGTCTCTGATCGAATCTTGGAAATCTTGGCAATACATTTTGATTGTGCACAAAAAATGTATCTTCGAATTTAAAATATTTTGCAGTCAAAAAATAATGCCGATAGTAATATTTTATTTTGAGTAGTAATAACCCAACAGCTTTGATACCATGAAGGATTGATTTAAATTTTTGAGTACCTCTTGGTGTATTTTCTCGTCAAATTTTTACGGCTGTTACGCCTGGATATGCATATCTCCAAGGCGCGGATTTCTAGGTAATATGCTATACATCAGTTTTAATAGCAGACCAAAATGACCTCGTATCTATACGAATTTCGGCAAATGAAGTAACATGACAATTTTTTGTTGGTAAATGCATTTTTGTGCATATTTCCTTATTTTTTGTGCTTATTTGCTTATTTCCCAATTTTATAGCATATTATTTATATTAGCTAGGGATATATTTTGTTGCACATTATTGTAATGAGAATTCAGTATTAATATTACTCCGTTACGTCTAGAGTGCTTGGTTATCACAAAATCATCAACAAAGCGAGCGTGCGTACGTGATATTTGGTAAACAAAGCTCGATTGTTTCGGGGATTACCCTATTTTTACGTGCACAGAACGCATCTGGGGCAAGTGTGCTATCAATTCAGTCCAATTTATCTCAATCTTCAGTGCGTTGTGCTTGTGCCTTGTGTGTATTGCGTGTTTATAAGTTTTCTTGTATAAAATGCCGAAAGTAAAACCTTCCGTCGATGAATGGATACGTGGGCATTCTGAATTAAAATATGAGAACGGCAAATTAATTTGCAGGGCTTGTATCAAACCGGTAAGTTTTA
Source organism: Othius punctulatus (assembly GCA_951805005.1). Classification (NCBI taxonomy): domain Eukaryota; kingdom Metazoa; phylum Arthropoda; class Insecta; order Coleoptera; family Staphylinidae; genus Othius; species Othius punctulatus. The sequence continues at coordinate 65,762,883 of OX638144.1, forward strand.
TTTTGTGTTGCTATTGGCCTAGGTACAAGCATGTATTATGTTGTAGATTAACTGCGAGAAAAATTTAACATAACACAACATATCAAAACAACAGTTCACCTGGAAAATTTAAAAAAACACAAATCTGCAAGCAGTAGCCTGAGTACCCAGCAAACTATTTCCGAGTCTTTTGCGAGTTCTTCTACACAGAATGAAAAGGAATTTTACTTTGATTTATGCAATAAGATGGTAACTTCTAACATTCCGTTAAAAAACTAGATAATAGTATGTTTAAATCTTTTTTACAAAAATGCACCGGTAGACATATTCCTGTCGAATCAACCATTCGCAAAAACTATGTCGATCAAATATATAAACACACTATTGAGGAAATAAAAAAGATAATTGGCAACAATTACATATTGTTCTGTGTAGATTAAACTACTGATTCATGTGGTCGGTACATCGCCCATTTAATGATTGGAATATTAAACGAAGACTCCACCAATGCATTTTTAATTAGTTCTAAGCAAATTCGTTCACGACGGATTAACACTTTTTTTGCCAAACCCCGTACCAAATGATAAATTATTATTGATGCTTTCTGATGCCGCTGCATATATGTTGAAGGCATATTCCAATTTAAAAGTATTTTATGAGCAATTAATGCATTTCACCTGTTTGGCACATGGTTTTAATCGAGTTGCTGAAACGATTAGACTGCAATTTCCCCTGGTCAATGATTTGATAAAAACCGGGAAGAAAATTTTCCTAAAAGCTCCACTGAGGGTTGAAATGTTTAGGGAAAGAATGCCAAATGTACCTCTTCCTCCAGCACTGGTTATAACTAGATGGGGTACGTGGCTAGATGCTACCTGCTATTATGCCGACCATTTCGATTCATTTAAGGAGCTTGTGTTAGAGTTTCCCAAAAATGTGTCAGAGGCAATTAAAGAATGCCACAAAGTTCTTAAAGATAGGAGAGTTGTACAAAATTTAGCATTCCTAAAAACCAACTACAGTTTCGTAAGCAAAGCGATTGATAAACTCCAAGCAAAGGACACAACTTTGGTAGATACGGTTCAAATAGTTGAAGATTTTAGGAACGACGTCTCAAACGTACGGGGATCTATAGGAGAGATTATTAAATTTTTGTCAAAAATTGAAGGGTTTGGAAAGTTACAAAAAATATCAACAGTTTTAAAAGGAGATTTCGTGGAAGATTTACTGATAAATATTACTATTGTTCCCAAATTTAAATATGCACCGATTACAAGTGTGGATGTGGAGAGAAGCTTTACACACTTAAGAAATGTGCTCAGTGATAGGAGAATGGGATTTTCCGTTGAAAATTTAGAAAAACATTTAATTATTAGTTCATTTAAAAATGAGCAGTAATCATTGTTTGTTATTAATTATTATTGTTATTAATATTAATCACCAAAACCTATGTTATTAAAATATTACTTTTATCTACCTATAGTGCGTTCTTGTTAATAAAATTATGTTTTGTTTTGTTTTTCTGTATTTTCATAAAAAATAAAATATGCCTTTTCATGATTTTTCTGCGTTTTTGTGCTTATTCTAATATTTGTGCTTTTTATATGCTTATTTTCTAGGATTTTTATGCATTTTGAAGCGCTTATTTTGTAATTTTTTATACTTATAAATCCGCGCTTTGCATATCTCTATTTATGCAACTGGCTCAGGTTAATTGCCCCATTCCAGGTGCAGTTACGTTTGCAGCAATTAAAGTGAGAACAGAAAGTACACTATCACTTTTGCATGCAATTACTGTTGCACATACAGAAAACATTTAAAAATGAGTCGCCAAGGTTTGCTCATTGCCCCCAGTCAATAAAGCTATCGAACCATGAATCGAATTAGTAATCTACGCAGCGTCATTATTAAGACATTAAATAATTCATATACGTTAATATCAGGTTATTTTAGTAACAAATAAATAAAATATTCGTGGTATGTAAGTGCATCATCCGAATTCATTTAAATTTCAATTAAAACAAAATCAGGAAGAGGCTGAAATAAATGCCAAATATACAGGGTGTATCAGCCAAATGGAATAAATTCAATAATAAATAAATGGGGGCGTGTTCGAAAAAACGCTCGGACACGTCGATTGTTATTTTTAGTTGCGCATTTTTTTCAACAAAAACTTTTTATACAGGGTGTGTCATGTGACCGTGGCCAATACCAACTTTCTTATTTTAAATGCAACACCTGGTATATTATTCAATTTTTGGATTCTTCAGAAAATTCTAGACATATTTCATGTACAATGTCGTACCTATCTTCAACTGTTTCGGAAATGTACTGTAATTTAAAAGCCATTTTCTGAAGCTTTTGCTCTAAGTGGCCACGTAATTTATTTGTAAATGTTTTTTTTTTTTTATAATAATAATAGTTTATTTTAAATTTTTTACCAGTACAATTAATAGCTCATATAAATCACATTCTATATAATATAATTAATAATACTGTTTAAAATATTGTTTATTTTCTTCCTTCTGTCTTCACCTCGGGAGTTGTGGGATTTCTCTCCCCTCCTGGGTTAATGGTATTGAAGGTTGTTGTCGGTCTTCTTCGTTCCTCTTGTTTAGATCTTGTTATTTAAAATTAGGTTTTTTATTTTTAGTTTAAAAGGTATGTATTTTAGTTTTCTCATGTGTTCGTTCAGCTTGTTATATTTATTTATTGTTTTCGTTGTTAAATTTTGTGTATGTTTTGTTGTTGTAAATTTTTCTGTTCTCAGATCTGACTTTCTTTTTGTATTGTGTTGATGGAATTGTTTATTATTTGTTAGTGTCATGTTCGTTTTTGTTAGGTTGTTTTTAATTTTATATATTAATAGTAGATTACTCAGTTCTATCATGTTTCTTACATTGAGCTCCTTAGTTTTCTTATATAATTCTGCTGTATTGGTTCTTCGATCCAGTTTGTTGAGTATTTTTAATATTTTGTTTTGTTGTGTCTGTAGTTTATTCAGGTTTTTTTTCAGTTGTGCTTCCCCATATATTGCAGAGGTAGTTAATTTTTTATGTAAAAAGTGCATATTTGTTTTTTTTTCTCTTCCATTACGTAGTTTCTGATTTTCATTAAGGCGGTGATAGTTTTAGAGTTCCCTTTTTTAAGCGTTTCTATGTGTTGATCCCATTTCAGGTTGCTTTGTATTTTAAGTCCTAAATAATTTACTTCTTTTATTTGTTTTATTTTTGTATTCTTGATCGTGATGTTTATATCTTTTATTGTTTTATCGTTTGAGAATATCATATATTCTGTTTTTGCTTCGTTTATTGTTAGCAAGTTATTGAAAAACCAGTTTTTCGGCAGTTTTATATCTTCGTTCATATTGTCTTCTATTTCTCTATGATTTTTTCCCGTGTAAACTATACAGGTGTCATCTGCATATATATGCGTTTTCCTTTCAAGTTCATTTCCAGCAGATCGCTTGTATATATAATATATAAGTTTGGTGGTAAGTTTCCTCCTTGTGGTATTCCATATTCAGCTGCAAGTGGTTGGCTTTCTGCATTATTTACTTTGGTTTTTTGTGTTCTGTTTGATAAATATGTGTTCAATATGTTTAGCTCCTTTCCCGTTATTCCTATTGCCTTAAGTTTTTCGATTAATTTTGGTTTTGATATAGTGTCGAAGGCTTTTTTCGTGTCAATGTATATAGTTAATACTAGTTGTTTCTTGTCCATCTTCGATGATATGTGGTGTATGAAATCTTGTGTGGCCTGAATGTTGTTGATAGGCATATTGTTCTTGGTTGATAATTTTGTTTTTAAGCAAGTGATTGGTGATTTGAATTCGGATGGTTCTCTCTAATACTTTATTTAGTGTTGATAATAATGAAATAGGTCTGTAATTTTCCGGGTTGGTTTTGTCTCCTTTTTTTGTAAATTGGTATAATTGCGCTAGTTTTCATATATTCAGGATATATTCCTTCTTCGAGTACTGTATTTATGATTTCTACAAGAATAGGTGTTAGTATGGTTCTGTTTCGTTTTAAGATTTCGTTTGTTACCTAATCAAAGTCCGGTGTTTTATGGTTCTTTAAATTACTATTATGTAGTTAATTTCTTCTTGTGTTGTTTTTCGGAAGATGAGGGTTTCGATTTGCCTCTTTGTTTTTGTTGTTGCGGGTGTTGTTTGGCTGCTTCTTATTTGTTTTTCTGCAAGTTCTTTGCCTATATTTGCGAAATTTGCAAAAGTTATTATATTTGTACAATAAATATCGACTTGCGTGTTGAGCGCAGCATTGACCAGGTCAACTTTCCCTATTGGGTCATTTGCAGGAAAGTTGGGCAGAACCGGACTTGAACAAGCGTGACGGTGTCTTCAGTGCGTGTTTTATTTGAAGAATGTGTTGTCACAAATCCCAAATCGATGTAGCACGTGTCGCCCTGACCTTCTTACCACATCATTTATCCCAGCCAGTAGTTTTCGGTGAATAATTCATTGAGCGGATATTCATAAACGTGCAGACGGAAAAATCAATCCCGAAGGCTCGCCGCGGTTTCTGTGCGTGCATCCACTCGAAACGAGAGGTCTGCACGTTATCCGAGGTTGGAGTAATTATAAATATTCGTAAGTAAGGAAAGCGAGACTGAAAGTTCAAGGAATTCGAAGAACATTTTTTAGCACCACTATTTACCATTACACAGGATGTCCAGAAATTCTCTTGACAAACAGAAATAACACATACTAGACGTCATTTTATGTCGATTTACACATTCACACTTGTAATCGGTGCATATTTAAATTTGGGAACAATTGTAATATTTATCAGCAAATCTTCCACGAAATCTCATTTTAAAACTGTTGATATTTTTTGTAACTCTCCAAACCCTTAATTTTTTGACAAAACTGCATCACAATTTTTTTAATAATCTCTCCAATAGATCCCCGTATGTTTGAGACGTCGTTCCTAAAATCTTCAACTATTTGAACCGTATCTACCAAAGTTGTGTCCTTTGCTTGGAGTTTATCAATCGCTTTGCTTACGAAACTGTAGTTGGTTTTTAGGAATGCTAAATTTTGTACAACCCTCCTATCTTTAAGAACTTTGTGGCATTCTTTAATTGCCTCTGACACATTTTCGGGAAACTCTAACACAAGCTCCTTAAATGAATCAAAATGGTCGGCATAATAGCAGGCAGCCACGTACCCCATTTAGTTTTAACCTGTGCCAGAGGAAGAGGTACATTTGGCATTCTTTCCCTAAACATTACAACCCTCAATGGAGCTTTTAGGAAAATTTTCTTCCCGGTTTTTATCAAATCATTGGCCAGGGGAAATTGCAGTCTAATCGTTTCAGCAGCTCGATTAAAACCATGTGCCAAACAGGTGCAATGCATTAATTGCTCATAAAATACTTTTAAATTAGAATATGCCTTCAACATATATGCAACGGCATCAGAAAGCATCAGTAATAATTTATCATTTGCTACAGGGTTTGGCAAAAAAAATGTGTTAATCCATCGTGAACGAATTTGGCAACGGTATTGCCATTTGTTTTTTCTAACTGCTTGGAACTAATTAAAAATGCATTGGTGGAGTCTTCGTTTAATATTCCAATCATTAAATGGGCGATATACCGAACACATGAATCAGTAGTTTCATCTACACAGAACCATATGTAATTGTTGCCAATTATCTTTTTTATTTCCTCAATAGTGTGTTTATATACTTGCTCGACATAGTTTTTGCGAATGGTTGATTCGGCAGGAATATGTCTACCTGTGTATTTTTGTAAAAAAGATTTAAACATACTATTATCTAGTTTTTTTAACGGAATGTTAGAATATACCATCTTATTGCATAAATCAAAGTAAAATTCCTTTTCATTCTGTGTAGAAGAACTCGCAAAAGACTCGGAAATAGTTTGTTAGGTACTCAGGGTACTGCTTGCAGATTTGTGTTATTTTTTAATTTTCCAGCTGTTGTTTTGATATGTTGTGTTATGTTAAATTTTTTCTCGCAGTTAATCTACAACATAATACATGCTTGTGCCTAGGCCAATAGCAACACAAAATAAGACTTACCGGTATGATACAAGCCCTGCAAATTAATTTGCCGTTCTCATATTTTAATTCAGAATGTCCACGTATCCATTCATCGACGGAAGGTTTTACTTGCGGCGTTTTATACAAGGAAACTTATAAACACGTAATACACACAAGGCACAAGCACAACGCACTGAAGATTGAGATAAATTGGACTGAATTGATAGCACACTTGCCCCAGATGCGTTCTGTGCACGTAAAAATGGGGTAATCCCCGAAATAATCAAGCTTTGTTTACCAAATATCACGTAAGCACGCTCGCTTTGTTGATGATTTTGTGATAACCAAGCACTCTAGACGTAACGGAGTAATATTAATACTGAATTCTCATTACAACAATGTGCAACAAAATATATCCCTAGCTAATATAAATAATACGCTATAAAATTGAGAAATAAGCAAATAAGCACAAAAAATAAGGAAATATGCACAAAAAATGCATTAAAGCAATTATAAGCTTAAGAACTGAAAATATGCATAAAAGCAAAAAAAAAATTGTCACGTTACTTCATTTGCTGAAATTCGTATAGATACGAGGTCATTTTGGTCTGCTATTAAAACTGATGTATAGCATAATACCTAGAAATCCGCGCCTTGATAATTATAACACTAAAGAAATTTCTAAAATTTTTGACTTCAGTATTGAGAGAGATGACACATTTATTTCATTTTTTAATTTTCTACATTTTATGTATATCATGACAGTTATAATAATTTATATTTTAATGAAATGGGCTACCGACCGTAGTCTTTCTGCCCTTTCAGTATTGATTTTATTACATATATTATAATATTATTATTATTATTTATTATATATAGGCATAAGCTTTATTATTGATATAATTTGATGTTACTGCTACAAGTAGTTATTATTGTACAAGTATTATTTTAAAATGCTTGAATTTACACAGCTTTCCGCCGTAAATACTACATACTAACTTAATACTAATTGATAATTACAAGTATTATTATATTACCATAAAAAATTATAAATTCCTATTAACAAATAGCTTGAGTGAGTGTTATTAAATGTGCCAATTTCTGAATATGAAACTTGGTAAAAAAATTGGTTAAAGTACACGATTTGTGTTACCCACTTTAGTATGCGTTTCTAGTACAATATGTAGTAATTAGGTTTATACTGCTGCAGATATTTTAATTGGCCAGTTCACCAGTTAATTTGTGGTATAATAGCCTGTAATTATTTTGAATGTGTTGAACATAAATCTACCATATTTTTGTAATCGAAATCTGCCAAATTTTTATTTACACTGTCAAATTCTATTATTTACAAATAAAAACCAATAAAATCCGTCGCTTTTGCTACTGAACGATTTTCAAAATTTGGAAATTTTCAAATGAAACTACTTCTAAACTTCTACTCTGTAATATTTCGAAATCTGCCAAAATTTTATGTGCACTGTCAAAATCAACAATTTATTTAAACAGACCAATTAAAATGGGTCACTTTCTCGTGAACTTATTGCCATTTTTTTTCTGCTCTTCAAGTTTTTGCAAAATATATTGGTTTTGAACAATTGGGGGTGATACTGAATACATATTTGTATCCAAACAAAATTGTTTTTTTTTAATTGACATTGTTTATTTCGTTAGGACTTAGGAATTTAGAAATGGAATCGGTGGAATTGGAAAATACGATAAATTTGATAAAATGATTTCCAGAAATTTTCCAGAAATCACGATTTCTCGAGATATTTTTTGAGATTTCTACAGATTTCCCAATAATGATCATGATTTCTTTAGTTTTTTCAATAATTTTAAGATCAATAAATGCAAATTTTTATTTTCAAAAACTCCCAAGATTTCTCAATTATTTTTGAGATTTTCACAGATTTCCTAATAAATATCAATAATTCGAGAGGTTCCTAAGAAAATTCCTAAATTTCACCTAATGATATTTTATTTATCTTCTGTAGAATAGGCTTTTACAATTGTATGAACTCGATTTGTTTAATTATAAATATCTTACAAAGCGTAGTTTTTACATTTAAACTTTTACTGACAAAATCTTCTATATTATTATTCGTTTCTTGACGACGACTTTCACAGCCTAATATAATTTTTTTTAATATAATTATCGGTGTGGCTTTGCACTCTTACAGGCTTTAATGTCTTAGAAATTAATTCTATATTGGTTATTTACTTTCTTAGAAAATTTATATTCTGAAATAAGTTCAATAAGTGTAATCCTATCTCAGGTAAGAATCGAATGACAATACATAAACTCTGAAACTAAGATAAATGCCAACGAGCATACGACTTTAATTGAGTCACTCCACAGAATTTGCAGTAATTTGAGGAAAATTAGTATTACTGCTTCCATGACAGATAACGATGGTAGACTCATATATCAATTCAACCTGTTTTCTTCGTTTATACAGAGTGGTCACTTTTACGACGCCCACCGTTAGGATCCATTAAACGAAAATATATTCAGAGTTGGTGAAATGGGATAAAAGTTTCTCATTTTTGTGCCTTTCAAAATACTGAAACGAAATCCGGGATATCTTGCACAGTTCCTGAAATATCGCTGAAAAACTGAAAAAGAGCCGTTTCTTTTTCCTTTGAAATTGGAATTTTTCGCTCATTTGAATGCTATTAAAATCCAATATTGCGGCCATAAAAAATCAAAGGTTGACTATGAAAATTCGGGCATCTAGTTGGCGCAAAAAATGTTTGGTACTGTCATCCGGAAGCTCACGTCGAAAAATGTAAGCGTGCCAAGTTTTGTAAAATTTCCTTCAAAAGTAAAAAAGTTATAAGAGGAAAATGAAAGTGCAATTTTTCAGTTTTTCAGCGATATTTCAGGAACTGTGCAAGATATCCCAGATTTCGTTTCAGTATATTGAAAGGCACAAAAATAAGAAACATTTATCCCATTTAACCAACTCTGTATGTATTTCCGTTTAATAGATCCTAATGATGGGCGTCGTAAAAGTGACCATCCTGTATATTACCAATACCATACAATTAGATCGTCAAATTTACCTAATTATAGTAAACAATAGTAAAAAACTATTAAATTTACTGGTAAATAGTAAAATTTATTTGAGTGTTGCCAAATTATATTAATTTCTAGATAAAACATTGATAACATCTACACAAAATCGCGTAAATTGCGAAATTAGCAATGTTTGCAATGTCATCGCGTGCTGATGATTCATGATTAAAAGCATTATAATTGATGTAATAAAGTGAAAACGCATATTTTTGCTCTTGACTTTAATTATTTTAATTTTTACAAGTACCGAGTATGCAGTTAATGGTTATTTTTTCATGATTTTTAGAAGTACTTGACACCAAAAAAATATGTATGCGCAATGCAAAATATTTTTAGCATTTCATATACAGGGTGTTTCAGACCACCCATCCCAGGCCTTTTTCTCGGTAATAAGACGTGATAGAGGTGTTCAGGGAAAACATAGCATGACATAAGCCTAACCTGAAGAATTCTATGGTGGTAGTTTAGATTCTCGAAAATTACCGGAAGCATACGTAACTGCTCTCAGCTTTCAGGGAATTATTATTATTATTATTATAAGTATTTTTGTAAACATGTATTATACAGGGTGTTAATACTAAGTTGTAACACCCGAAAATGTCAGTTAGAACTCATTGAGACAAACAACTTGTCAAAGTTAAAATTTTTGAATTGGAGCCCAAGTTCATAGTTATTGGCGTTCTTTTGTTTTTTGAAAAATCGCCATTCCTCCCTTATTTTAAGAAATATTTGAAAAATACAAAAACGTTCAGCATGCGCTATCGGTTCTCTAAAACATTTGCATTTACAATTATTTTCTATTTTATCAAATAACAAAATGGCGACCGAAGAAAAATTTCGAAACAAGATATTTTGAAAATGACTCGATTGATTTTTAAAAATAAGACATTTATGAAATCTTTAAACTATATTATAACATTTGTCTGAAACATTTTCGATCGGTCCAAAAAAGTTATTATTCAAATTGAATTACATGATAAAATTTAACAAACTGCAACAATCATTTAAAACAAAGTAGGCTAACCTTAAGTTAGGCCATTAAACAAGTTGAGGCACGTGTTTTCTAGTTTGTACGTTCAAATTTAAATACTTTTTGATCTTGTTCTTCAGAAATTTCTGCTTCATCATGAAAAGTTTCTGTCACGTTTATCACTTGTGTGTGTATTTTGCATAATTTGTGTATAAAAATGCATAATTATCAAAACAGACAAATGTTATAAGATAGTTCAAGGATTTTATAAATGTTATATTTTCAAAAATCGATCGATTGGTTTTCAAAATATCTTACTTAGAAATTTTTGATCGGTCGCCATTTTGTTATTTGATAAAATAGAAAATAATTGTAAATACAAATTTTTTAGACAACCGAAAGCGCATGTTGAACGTTTTTGTATTTTTTACATATTCCTTAAAATAAGGGAGTAATGACGATTTTTCGAAAAACAAAAGAACGCCAATAACTATGAACTTGGGCTCCAATTCAAAAATGTTAACTAAGAAAAGTTGTTTGTTTCAATGAGTTCTAACTGCCACTTTTGGGTGTTACAACTTAGTATAAACACCCTGTATATGTAATTAATAAATTTTCAGAAATTTCAGTAATAGCTAACTCATACTTGTAAATGCATAGAGTTATGCTCTTGATTTTCTCACTTATTTAATACTGACAATTTGTCAAATTTTCATGAGAATCAGTTTTAGGTATACTAAATATAAATCTGATATTAAATATGCAATTCATAAATTTTCAGAAATTTCAGTACTAGCTTACCTCTACTAGTAAGTGCAGAAAGTTATACTTGTGATCTTCTCACTTATTTAGTACTGAAACTTTGTTAAATTTTCAGGAGAATTGGCTTTAGGTAAACTAATCACAAATCTGATATTAAATATACAATTAATAAATTTTCAGAAGTTTCTGTAATAGCTAACGCATACTAGTCAGTGCAGAAAGTTATACTTTTGATTTTCTCACTTATTTAGTACTGAAACTTTGTCAAATTTTCAGGAGAATTATCTTCAGGAGTAGTAAATATAAATCTAATATTAAACATGGATGTAATAAATTTTCAGAAGTTTCAGTAATAGCTAACGCATACTAGTCAGTGTAGAAAGTTATACTTTTGATTTTCTCACTTATTTAGTACTGAAAGTTTGTCAAAATTTCAGGAGAAGTAGCTTCAGGTGTACTAAACATAAATCAAGTATTAAATATGCAATTGATATATTTTCAGAAGTTTCAGTAATAGCTTACCCATACTAGTCAATGCAGAAAGTTATACTTTTGAATTTCTCACTTATTTAGTACTCAAATTTTGTTAAATTTTTAGGAGAATTAGTTTCAGGTATACTAAACACAAATCTAATATTAGATATACAATTAATACCTTTTCAGAAATTTCGGTAATAGCTAACACATACTTGTAAATGCATAGAGTTATGCTCTTGATTTTCTCACTTATTTAATACTGAAATTTTATCAAATTTTCAGGAGAATTGGCTTCAGGTGTACTTAATACAAGTCTAATATTAAATATGCAATTAATAAATTTTCAGGAGTTTCAGTAATAGCTAATCTATAGTAGTCACTGCAGAAAGTTATATTTTTGATTTTCTCACTTATTTAGTACTGAAACTTTGTCAAATTTTCAGGAAAATTGGCTTCAGGTATACTAAAGACAAATCTTATATAAAATATGCATGTAATAAATTTTCAGAAGTTTCAGTAATAGCTAACCCATACTAGTCAGTGCAGAAAGTTATACTTTTGATTTGCTCACTTATTTAGTACTGAAACTTAGTCAAATTTTCAGGAGAATTATTTTCAGGTATACTAAATACAAATCTAATTTTAAATATGCAATTAATAAATTTTCATAAATTTCAGTAATAGCTCACCCATACTAGTCAGTGCAGAAAGTTATACTTTTGATTTTTTCACTTATTTAGTACTGAAACTTTGTCAAATTTTCAGGAGAGTTAGCTTCAGGTGTACTTAACACAAATCTAATATTAAATATGCAATTAATAAATTTTCATAAATTTTAGTAATAGCTCACTCATACTAGTCAGTGCAGAAAGTTATATTTTTGATTTTTTTACTTATTTAGTACTGAAACTTTGTCAAATTTTCAGGAGAATTAGCTTCAGGTTTACTAAATATAAATCTAATATTATATTTATAATTAATAAATTTTCGGAAATTTCAGTAATTCTAACCCATACTTGTAAATGCCTGCAGTTATACTCTTGATTTTCTCACTTATTTAGTACTGAAACTTTGGCAAATTTTCAGGAGAATTAGCTTAAGGTCTACTAAACACAAACCTTATATTCAATACGCAATTAATAAATTTTCAAAAGTTTCAGTAATAGCTGATCCATACTAGTCAATGCAGAAAATTATACTTTTGTTTTTCTCACTTATTTAATACTGAAACTTTGACAAATTTTCAGAAGAATTACCTTTAGGTGCACTAAACAAAAATCTGATATTATATATGCCTTAATAAATTTTCAGTAGTTTCAGTAATAGCAAACCCATACTTGTAAATGCATAAAGATATACTTTTGATTTTCTCACTTATTTAGTACTGAAACGTTGTCAAATTTTCAGGAAAATTATCTTCAGGTATACTAAACACAAATCTAATATTAAATATGCCACTAATACATTTTCAGAAATTTCAGTAATAGCTGATCCATGCTAATCAATGCAGAAAGTTATACTTTTCATTTTCTCTCATATTTACTACTGAAACACAGTCAAATTTTCATAAGAATTAGCTTCAGGTGTACTTGAAACAAATCTAATTATTAATATGCAATTAATAAATTTTCAGAAGTTTCAGTTATAGCTAACCCATACTAATCAGTGCTGAAAGTTATACTTTTGATTTTCTCATTTATTTAGTACTGAAACTTTGTCAAATTTTCAGGAAAATTGCCTGAAGGTGTACTAAACACAAATCTAATATTAAATATGCAATTAATGCATTTTCAGAAGTTTCAGTAATAGCTGATCCATACAAGTTAATGCATCAAGTTATACATTTGATTTTCTCACTTATTTATTACTGAAACTTTGTCAAATTTTCAGGAAAACTAGTTTCAGGTAAACTAAACACAAATTTAATTTTAACTATGCAATTAAGAAATTTTCAGAAGTTTCAGTAATACTTAACCCATACTTGTAAATGCATGCAGTTATACTCTTTATTTTCTCACTTATTTTATACTGAAATATTGTCAAATTTTCAGGAGAATTAGCTTTAGGTGTACTTAATACAATCCTAATATTACATATGCAAATAAATAATATTCAGAAGTTTCAGAAAAAGCTAACCTATACTAGTCAGTGCAGAAAGTTATACTTTTGATTTGCTCATCTATTTAATATTGAAACTTTGTCAAATTTTCAGGAGAATTAGCTTCAGATGTACTAAATACAAATCTAATATTAGATATGCAATTAATAAATTTTCAGAAGTTTCAGCAATAGCTAACCCATACTTGTAAATGCATAAAGTTATACGTCTGATTTTCTGACTTATTTAAAACTCAAACTTTGTCAAATTTTCAGGAGAATTAGCTTGAGGTATACTTAATACAATTGTAATATTAAATATGCGATTAATGAATTTTCTGAAGTTTCAGTAATAGCTGATTCATACAAGTCAATGTAGAAGTTATCCTTTTCATTTTCTCACTTATTTACTACTGAAACTTTGTAAAATTTTCAGAAGATGTAGCTTTAGATGTACTAAATACTAATCTAATATTAAATATGCAATTAATAAATTTTCAGAAGTTTCAGTAATAGCTAACCCATACTAGTCAATGTAGAAAGTTAACTTTTGATTTTCTCACTTATTTAACACTGAAACTTAGTCAAATTTTCAGGAGAATTAGTTTCAAGTGTACTAAATATAAATCTAGTATTAAATATGCAAATAATAAATTTTCAGAAATTTCAGTTATCGCTAACCTATACTTGTAAATGCATAAAGTTATACTCTTGATTTTTTCACGTATTTAGTACTGAAACTTTGTCAAATTTTCAGGAGAATTAGTTTCAGGTGTACTTAATACAAATCTGGTATTAAATATGCAATTATCGAACTTTCAAAAGTTTCAGTAATAGCTGATCCATACTAGTCAATGAAGAAAGTTATACTTTTAATTTTCTCTCTTATTTAGTACTGATACTTTGTCAAATTTTCAGCAGAATTGGCTTCAGGTATACTAAATATAAATCTAATATCAAACATGCAATTAATAAAGTTTCAGAACTTTCAGTAACAACAAACCCATTCTTATAAGTGCAGAAAGTTGTACTTTTGATTTTCTCACTTATTTATTACTGAAACTTTGTCAAATTTTCAGAAGAATTAGCTTCAGGTATACTTAATACAATTGTAATATTATATATGCAATTAATAAATTTTCAGAAATTTCAGTAGTATCAAACCCATACTTGTAAATGCATAAAGTTATACTTTTGATTTTCTCTCTTATTTAGTACTGAAACTTTGTCAAATTTTCAGGAGAATTAGTTTCAGGTGTACTCAACACAAATCTAATAATAAATATAAAATTAATACATTTTCAGAAATTTCAGTAGTATCAAACCCATACTTGTAAACGCATACAGTTATACTCTTGATTTTCTCACTTATATAGTACTGAAACTGTAACAAATTTTCAGGAGAATTAGCTTCAGGTGTACTAAACACAAATCTAATATTAGATATGCAATTAATAAATTTTCAGAAATTTCAGTAATAGCTCACCCATACTGGTCAGTGCATAAAGTTATACTTTTGATTTTGTCACTTATTTAGTACTGAAACATGGTCAAATTTTCAGGAGAATTAGTTTTAGGTATACTAAACACAAATCTAATATGAGATATGCAATTAATAAATTTTCAGAAATTTCAGTAATGCTAACCCATACTAGTCAGTGCCGAAAGTCATACTTTTGATTTTCTCACTTATTTAATACTGAAGCTTTGTCAAATTTTCAGGAGATTTAGCTTCCGGTATACTAAGCACAAAACTAATATTGAATATGCAGTTAATGAACTTTCAGAAATTTGTGCGTACAAAATTTCATGTTGTGCTCAAATTAGTCATATTGATAACTAAAATGATTATGGTATCAGCTTTCTTATAGTCATCATAGTAGATAAAAATCGAGTTACGCACTATTACTAATACTCAAATGACAGTGAAATCAAGATTTACCATCTTACCGACAAGTACAAAATATTACTAATATTTCTAGTAGTTGTTCGTTTTATGATATTGGAAACTGCATTGGTGGTCAAAAATGTTTGCCCAAAAAATGAAAAACTCAGTAGTCAGTGTTGGTGCTCCCACGACATTGTTTTGGTGCGAATTAAAGTTTGATTGTGGCCAATTTTTGGGACTTACTATACTTCAATGAGCTCGCAGTTGAGCAGGAGTTTCCTGGGTCCCAGCTCCACGACTCCGACTGTTTGCTCGTGGTAGTACACCATCCTGAGGGAGTCGTTCTGGACACGGTGTCCACTGTACGTCTTAAGCCCCGCGTCCCGTTCCTGTCGCACATGGGCGAAACCGTCGAGGACACCGATGGACGGTGGTAAGCCGAAGGAGAACGAGGGCTTGCCCTGAGTGCCCAGAAGGCAAGCCAACAGAACCACCGCGTGCATTAACTCGTGCGTCACTGACATTTTTTTAGGTTGACATCAGAAAGTCATTAGCTGATCGTCAAAGCGGTTTACTGATGGCGCAGTCGGGAGCGTCGCGACGGAGGAGCGCGCGTCGGTCACCAGGAGGTACGCATCTTGCGCTCGTGGATGGTGCACGTCGTGTACTGGTGGAGGACCGGTCCTTGGCTGGAGTTGGAGGTGGAGGTGGAGGTGGAGATGGTGTCCGGCCCGCTCCACTTCGCCGCGACTGACCACTTTTACGGCCGGCTATCGGTTTTTTTTTGCGGGTTTACAATGGACGCATGCGTTGCAGCAATTTCTCTCTCACCATTAGCTAATTCTTCGGCTAATGCCAGTTTTTGGTAGATCTTTCAATTCTGGGCCTGCTATACTAAAACTTCGGTCTAATCTTATTGCAGCTAGTCTCATCCGAATAGGAAGTGGTGATGGGCTAATTCGAATTATAATAACCGAATAATTCGATTATTGGTATCATTCGGAATAATTCAATTATTAAAATCATTTATTATCAAGATTTAAAATCAAAATCATCAAATCAAGGGGGAGGCGGAAAGACCCCATATGGGGTCGATAGCCCAATAAAGATCGATTATATATAAAATCATTCGAATTATCATTCGTGAAAATAAATCATTCGGATTGTCATTCGGTAAAATCATCCCATCATCAGAAGACATCAAAAGCATGAGAGGCCCAAATATAGACTCTGATCATTTTATGGTCAGGATAATACTCAAAATGAATGCGCATACTAGAAATAAAACAAACAAACAGGGAAGAAAACGGAAGCAGATTGAGTGGAATGGAAAAACTATCCAAGAATATGCTGAGAGGATTGAGAAACAATACGAAACTTTAAACAATACGCGGACTAAGACTCAGGAAAGATTGAAGAAAATGCAGAGTGTGATACAGGAGTCACTCAAATTTATAGAACGTGCAGAAACGAAGAAAAAGAAGAAATGGTTCGATGCGGAATGCGAAAATTTAGTCAAACAAAAGAACAACGCGAGAGCAATATGGCTGCAGGGAAACACACAAGCCAACAAACAAATTTATAAAGATCTTAGATTCCAACAAAAACAAGTGTGCAGAAGAAAGAAAAGAGAAGCCAACGAAGAGAGAATTGAACAAATAGAGGAGCTTTACAAACACAAAGAGATTCGAAACTTGTACCAAAAAGTAAATAGAGAAAAAACAGGATACACGACAAAACCCATATACGTCAGAAATAAAGCCGGGGAACTGACGGGAGAGCTGGAAGAGAAATTAAAGATATGGGAAGAGTACTTTGCAGATTTATTGAATGTATAAACGAAACTTTCTGAAAATTACGAAGATAGAAATACGGAAGCGAGAAATGTAGCTGAAGTGCAAGAACCCACAGAACTTTAAGTCAGAGAAGTGCTAACTAACCTTAAAAACAACAAAAGTCCCGGGGACAATGAAATAACTGCAGAAATGCTAAAAAAACGGGGGCCCAAAACTTCCAGAACAAATTTATTAAGACTAAGATTAAGAATTAATTAAGACGGTGTGGAAGGAAGAAAAAATGCCAGCAGACTGGGCAAAAGCAGTAATACACCCAATATTCAAAAAAGGAGACCCAATGGAATGCAAAAATTACCAAGGAATTGCTTTATTGGATGTGATATACAAGATATTTGCAAGAATTCTGAAAAATCGACAAACAGCTCACTCAGAAAAGATAACTGGCGAATACCAAGGCGGATTTAGACCTAATAGATCTGTAACCGATCAAATTTTCACTCTTAAAGAAATACAGAGAAACTGCTACGAGTATAAGATTCCTCTATTTGTACTATTCGTAGATTTCAAACAAGCATATGATTCTGTAAACCGTCCAGAAATGTACAGAGCATTGAGAATATTGAAAGTACCGGAAAAAATAGGGAAACTAGTTGAAATGACACAACAAACACAATTAGAGTGGAAGGCACGCAAACAAATACTTTCAGGATCAACAATGGGCTGAGACAAGGAGATCCATTATCATGTTCGCTGTTCAATTTGGTGCTGGAAATAGTTATAAGAAGAGGGGGCCTAAATAGAAATAAATTGATATACAGTGAAGAGCATCAGTGCATAGCTTATGCAGATGACTTAACAGTTATTGCAAAATCTAGAAAAGAGTTGATCAGAACAATCAGAAAACTAGAAAAAGAAGCAAACATTTTAGGATTACATATAAATCAAGAGAAGACAAAGTACATGATGTTAGGAAATACAGGAGAAACTGAAAGTGAACTAACAGTCGAATGTAATGGGAAAGTGTACAATTTTGACTACGTGAATAAGTTCACATTCCTTGGTGTGACCATTAATGAAAAAGGAATAGAGGAAGAAGAGATACGAGCCAGGATATCAAAAGGGAATAAAGTTAATGGAATGCTCCACCATTTAATGGGATCTAAAAGTATGTCGAAGGCTCAGAAGTTAAGGTTATATAAATCGGTGATTGTACCGGTTGTAATGTACTCCTGTGAAACTTGGGTCCTGAACACCAAGGAAAAATCGATGCTGAAGAGATGGGAGCGGAAAGTGCTGAGGAAAATTTTCGGTGGGATACAGTATGGTGAAGTGTGGAGGCGAAGAACCAATGAAGAAATAAAACAGCTGTTCGATAGCCCTGGAATAATAAACTTGATAAAGGCACAAAAAATCAGGTGGATAGGGCTCTTGGAAAGAATGGATCGAGAAAGGGTACCAAAGATGGCATTGAGAAACTCACCGATAGGGAAGAAACGAAGAGGAAGATCCAGAATAAGATGGCTCGAGTCGGTGATGGAAGACCTAAAGCTTTTGGAAGTGGAAAATTGGAGAACTATGGCTCAAACACGGACTGTCTGGCGAAGAATTATGCAAGCCCAAGGCCTTCAAGGCCTGTAGTGCATTTATATAAAATCATCCCGATTATCATTCGAGAAAATCATTCGGATTTTCATTCGGTCTAAAATCATTCGGATTATCATTCGCTAAAATCATTCAGTAAAATCATTCGAATTATAATTCGTGGAAATCATTCCGATTATCATTCGTAGAAATCATTGGGATTATCATTCGGTAAAATCATTCGGATTATCATTCGTAAAAATCGAATTATGAATTATGTTAAATAGAATGTTCATAATTCGAATTACAATTCGATTATTGCAATAATTCGTATTCGCGTAATTCGATTACTAAAATCATTCGATTATGCCCATCACTAATAGGAAGGCTAAAACGAATCAAACGGGACCAAGGTTAATATATTTACGATGATTCAATGTAAACGTTCTCTTATTGTAAGCAAATTTTGTTTTTTTTTTAAATTAACTTTGAAGCTAAATACTGGCTAAACCAAACGCATTTGTATATAGATAGGTTTTGTTAAATCGTCTTTTTTTTATCCCAGTAATCTGTGGTTAAGCCATGTCCACGTATACATGTATCTAGATGCTGTATCTAGATACATGTATCTAGAGTCATTACAACACTGGCAATATCAATGATTAATTTCAAACAAAATTCAATTTTGTTGATTAACAAACAATTTTTTTACTTTTAGTTTAAAAGGTATGAATTTTAGTTTTCTTATGTGTTCGTTCAGGTTGTTATATTTATTTATTGTTTTCGTTGTTAAGTTTTATGTATGTTTTGTTGTTGTAAATTTTTCTGTTCTCAGATCTGACTTTCTTCTTGTATTGTGTTGATGGAATTGTTTATTATTTGATAGAGTCATGTTCGTTTTTGTTAGGTTGTTTTTAATTTTATATATTAATAGTAGATAACTTAGTTCTATCATGTTTCTTACATTGAGCTCCTTAGTTTTCTTATGTAATTCTGCTGTATTGGTTCTTCGGTCGAGTTTGTAGAGTATTTTTAATATTTTGTTTTGTTGTGTCTGTAGTTTATTCAGGTTTTTTTCAGTTGTGTTTCCCCATATGTTGCAGAGATAGCTAATTTTTGATGTAAAAAGTGCATGATATATTTGTTTCTTTTTCTCTTCCGGTACGTAGTTTCTGATTTTCATTATGGCGGCGATAGTTTTAGAGTTCCCTTTTTTTAGCGTTTCTATGTGTTGATCCCATTTCAGGTTGCTTTGTATTTTAAGTCCTAGATAATTTACTTCTTTTATTTGTTTTATTTTTGTATTCTTGATCGTGATGTTTATATCTTTTGTTGTTTTATCGTTTGAGAATATCATATATTCTGTTTTTGCTTCGTTTATTGTTAGCAAGTTATTGAAAAACCTGTTTTCCAGCAGTTTTATATCTTCGTTTACATTGTCTTCTATTTCTCTACAGTTTTTTCCCGTGTAAACTGTACAAGTGTCATCTGCATATATATGTGGTTTTCCTTTCAAGTTCATTTCCAGCAGTCGTTTGTGTATATAATATATAAGATTGGTGGTAGGTTTCCTCCTTGTGGTATTCTATATTCAGCTACAAGTGGTTGGCTTTCTGCATTATTTACTTTGGTTTTTTTGTGTTCTGTTTAATAAATATGTGTTCAATATGTTTAGATCCTTTCCCGTTATTCCTATTGCCTTAAGTTTTTCGATTAATTTTGGTTTTGATAGTGTCGAAGGCTTTTTTCATGTCAATGTATATAGCTAATACTAGTTGTTTCTTGTCCATCTTCGATGATATGTGGTGTATGAGATCTTGTGTCGTTCCTGAATGTTGTTGATAGGCATAGTGTTCTTGGTTGATAATTTTGTTTTTAAGCAAGTGATTGGTGATTTGAATTTGGATGGCTTTCTCTAATACTGTATTTAGTGTTGATAATAATGAAATAGGTCTCTAATTTTCCGGGTTGGTTTTGTCTCCTTTTTTGTAAATTGGTATAATTGTGCTAGTTTTCATATATTCAGGACATATTCCTTCTTCGAGTACTGTATTTATGATTTCTACAAGAATAGGTGTTAGTATTGTTCTGTTTCGTTTTAAGATTTCGTTTGTTATCTTATCAAAGCCCGATGTTTTACGGTTCTTTAAATTTGTTATTATGTAGTTAATTTCTTCTTGTGTTGTTTTTCGGAATATGAGGGTTTCGATTTGCCTCTTTGTTTTTGTTGTTACGGGTGTTGTTTGGCTGCTTCTTATTTGTTTTTCTGCAAGTTCTTTGCCTATATTTGCGAAATATGCGTTTATTTCGTCAGCGATTTAATTTAATTTAATTTTTAATTTCACATATTATTATTACTTCTCTAAAAATTCATTGATTTTTAACCGTGTACAAAGTTGTTTATAAAGTTTTAAATCGATAACTTGCCCAAATCAGACCTAAAACGAATTGTGCACGAGGATTTAATATCGGCAATTAATTTCCGAAACCATCATCTTGTCACTTGTAAATTACTGCAGAAACGTGGAAATGCAGATTATAATCAATGAATAACTACCACTTATAAAGAATGAAACTGACCAATCAGATGTATATGCAATCAGATTGTTAGGAACGTAAGAAAATTATAGATTTCCTTTGTATTCTGCATCGATATTAATCTTCGTTCCTCCTGAGTTAACTCTAAAGATTTATTCTTTCAAAGCATTCGCCTATATC
This sequence comes from Othius punctulatus, assembly GCA_951805005.1. NCBI lineage: Eukaryota > Metazoa > Arthropoda > Insecta > Coleoptera > Staphylinidae > Othius > Othius punctulatus. The sequence continues at coordinate 65,784,262 of OX638144.1, forward strand.
AGCTTTCGACAGGCTACTATACGTAATAGATACAAGAATAATACACAATGAAATAGCAAATTACTGACTCAAACTTAAATTAAATACGAGAAAATTAATCGAAGCCCTAAGGTAAATATTAAAAAAATAAAGCTCTCAATAATGAGTCAATAGCTAATTGTATGCAATTAACGTGAAATTCAGTGTTGTAACAGATACATTTTTTTGTATCTAGATACAAATACAGATACATCAGAAAAAATGTATCTCGATACAATTTTAGGTACACAAGCAAGAATGTATCTAGATACGTATCTAGATACTTGAAATGTATCTAGATATGGTATCTAGATACATGTATCCCTCAAGCAAGAATGTATCTAAATACTTGTAATGTATCTAGATACTGTATCTAGATATTGTATCTAGATATTGTATCTACATACTGCATCTAGATACATATATCTAGATACATTACAACACTGGTAATATAAATGATTAATTTAAAACATCAAAGATTTATTTAAAAAAATCAGTTGACAAAAATCATGATTTAAATTATTATTTAAACCAATTGATTTAAATACAAATCAAATTTGATTGTTAATCAAAATAATGCAGAGATTTTTCACATAATTAACTCTGAATTGATTAGTCTCCCACAACGATTTATGTCCAGAAATATAAAAACCAAACCAATTTAAACGCGAAAATTGTTTAATCCAAAGCAATCTATGATTTAAAACCGGACGGAGGTTTCTCCACTGACCACATTTAGAATTAACAGCCGGTAACTGCACGGTGGGAAAGCAACAAAAAAAAGCATAAAAGAGAACCGAAGAAATGGATTAGGAGGATACGGCCTTTTATTTCCGTTTATTAACTCGTTTTAATTGTTAGTATCTGGGTCACCTTTGCAGAACTTACGTAAACGTATACAAACGATATACCAGTTTGATCGTCATGTTGGTAAACAAAGTGGAATAATTGCGCAATAAAAAAATAAACAGTCATCATTAAGAAAAAATGTGAGAATATATGAGCCGTTTATTTTGAAAGTGGCTTAAGTCCATTTTCATCTTTTATCAAGTTGGCACTTGTGACATTTATAATTTATGCTGAACTATCAAAAAAATAAATCGGTATCAAAATATACTTAGTACATTTGAAAATTTTATATCACGTACATTTTCAAAATAATATAAATACTGAAAATCCTAATTTTTAAAATGACCTAAGACCACTTTTTATTGACGATGTCAAAAAGTGCGGCCCAAAATTGTTGGAAGCAGTGATGAAGGTAATTTAAATTACGTTTTGATATTGAATTGAAATTTAAAAAATAATATTTAATTTAAAGAAATTATTAAACCCATGGGAAAGGATAAAATAACAAGATTTCTTGATTCTGAAGGTGAAGAGGAATTAAACTCATACAACAGATTTAAAAAATGAAGGAGAATTTTAGAAGTTCATTCTTCAACAGAGGAAGAGGAAGTAATTGAGAATGAGAATTTACAAAACACCACCTTCAAAGAAGGATTCAGAGAACACAGAAGTGGTACTTATATTCAGAAAATTCGTAAAATTAAACGGAATTCAGGGAAAAGATACGATACACAATCGGGAAAAATTATTCCTGCCAAAGTTTTTCAAAATGAAGATTGCCAATGCCGAAAAGACTGCTTGAAAAATGTAAATGAAACAGAAAGAAAACGTATTTTCGAAATGTTTTGGAAGTTAGGAGACTTTAATAAGCAAAATATATTGCTATACGAAGCGACCGGACGCAGTGTTGTAAAAAGAAGACGTCAGAGAAACGGAAAAGGTTCATGTAGAAATGAGAGTTTTACGTATTGGTTAAATTCTAAAACAGGCAAAGTTGCTGTTTGTAAAAAAATATTTTTAGATACTTTTCAAATAAGCGAAGAACGATTGAAACGTGTATTAAAATCTAAAAACGTTGGCAACGATTTACGTGGGCGTTTGTCTGGATCGTCGAGAAAAATATGTGATGAAGCAAATATGATTGTTCAAAACCATATTAACAGTTTCCCGAAATTTGAATCCCATTATACTAGGGACCATAATCCCGACAGAAAATATCTTCATCCTGAACTGACTATAAAAAATGTTTAATTTTTATGAGCTTCACTGTGAAGAAAATAATTTAAAAGCAGTTAATGAATGGACTTATAGAAAAATATTCAAAAAGGATTTTAATCTACATTTCCACCAACCACGCAAAGACACATGTCAAAGATGTAATCTATTAAACATTAAAGTCAAAGCATCAGAAAACCATGAAGAACAGAAAAAACGTATGGAAGAACATGATATTCATTTGAAGCTAGCAGAATCGGCTAAAAATGCGTTAAAACAAGATCTAGAGCGAGTATCAAGTAATCCATCTCATTATTTTGGCTTTTCATTCGATTTGCAGAAAACGTTACCATTCCCAAAGTTAACTACTTCAGTAGCTTATTATAAATGTAACATGTATATTTTAAATTTAGGCATACACAATTTCCACAACGATAATGTATACATGTACGTTTGGAATGAATCAAAAGCTTCTAGAAGTTCCCAAGAAGTGGCTTCATGCCTCTTGAGACACCTAAAAACCCTGAAAGGTGAAAAACACATCATTGCATATAGTGACATGTGTGGAGGACAAAACAGAAACATCAAAATATCTTTAATGTGGTTAAAAATTATATCGATGGGAAATGATGTGGAAATCATAGACCACAAATTTTTAATATCAGGGCATTCATTTTTACCTAATGACAGAGATTTTGGCGTTATAGAAATGTCGTTAAAAAGAAACCAGTTATTGTATGTGCCACAAGATTATTATAATATAATTTAAAAATGTAGAAAAGGTAATACTTTCATACTAAATGAAATGAAACAAGAGGATTTTATATCAACAAGACTCTTGGAAGAAGCAGTTTACAAAAGATCCAAAAATACCAACGGAGAAAAAATAAACTGGCTTCAAATATGCTGGATGCGATTTTTAAGAAATGAACCATATAAAATTTTATACAAAACAACCATGGATGAGAACGCAGAATTTAAAATTCTTGATTTATTGCCACGTCGGGGTAGACCTAAAAAATTTGGGAATATTGTATTGCCATCGTTATATAAAAGTATAAGAAGCATCACATCACTAAAATACCGGCACATGATGGACTTATTGCGGTATATACTTCCGGAACACCATAACTACTTCAAATCACTCCCCCATACTGAGAATGTTAACGAATAACTTGTTACTAAATTTATTTCTATTATCTAAAAATATAATTTAAATGTTTTTTTTTCTATTTTTTAAGCTATATGTAACGGGCTTAAGCTCTTTCACTTTTTGTAACAAAACCAATTTTTATTTTGAAAGTGACCTAAGTCCTTTTAAGGTAAGCAAGGTCATATTATACACTTAATAATAGCGACTTTTTAATAGCATGTATAAAATTAAATCCCTTAAATTCGATTTAACATTGCAAGTCAACCATATAACTTACGTATATTTTTAATTTTGTAAAAACGCAAAACCTTAAGTATTTCAAATTAAAGATAAATGGACTTAAGTCACTTTCCAAATGAACGGCTCATATAACGTCTAGGCGGTCAATTACCTTTTTAACAGTATACAGTCACTCAAGAGGATCATTATTAAGGTTTTGCTGAGCTGCACCGAAGAATCTGCAGAGATAAATGGTTGGGTTAGGTTGGGTTACTTCGAATTAAGTTACCTTAGTGAAGCCTGCGATATTTGCTTAAATATATACCATTACCAGTTGGTAATATTATTAATAAAAATATGACCAGTTTAATCGTCATGTTGGTAAACAAAGTTTAATAATTGCGCAATAAATAATCATCATTACGAAAATATATGAGAATATAACACTCAATAACCTTTTTAACAGTATACAGACACTCATGAGGATCACGATTAAGGTTTTTCTGAGCCCTACAGAAGAATCTGCAGAGATAGATGGTTAGGTTTGGTTGGGTTACTTCAAATTAAGTTACCTTAGTGAAGCCTGCGATATTTGAATAAAATTTAAGTCCGCACATTAATTTATTAGTAAATCGTGTAAAATAATTGAATTTGCGGAAAAGCATGTCGATAGCCAATATAATATTGTTACTACTACTAATTGATTGTAAATCAAAAGAACGCAGTTTTCTCACATAATATTTCTAGCATAGTGGTGCACCTCTAAAGTACGCAATAGTTATTAACTTCAAGCGTTATCAATAACATATAGCAATAATATTGTATAAATTAGACTTTCTCCTTGGATGAATGAGTTTAAGTTTACTAGGCATATAATTATGCAATTTCTACATAAAGTATAAAGAAAACAAAAATGAAGTAATCTGCAATAGAATGTTTGTAATTAAAACCAACACAATTTTTTTCTTACTGTAATATTGATTTTGCATCCATAATAAGCAAGTAACCTACGATGTTTTTAAATATCTTTACGTATATACCTACTTGACCCCGTTGTTGTAAAATCAATAATTTATTAATAAAATAAATGCCTTGGCCAATTAGAAGTAGTACGTTTGAAAGCTTCTCGTTACACGAATAATAAAATTATATACAGGGTGGCCAACTTATTCTCGCTCGGACCATTGCTGCTAGACTAATGAAAATTTAGGAAAACTTCTGATTGAAAGTTATTGCACAATTGATGTGCTACCTTTTAAAATTATTTTCGAGTATACAGAGTGTACCATAAATCCGGGACACAAAATTTGGTATCTTTTTTAAATGGATCAAACTGTATATTATATCATTTTTAGAATCTGCCTTAATTTTGGTTTGATTAAAATTTGATTGAATTTTTATTTTTTGAGATCAGATGCAACGTTGCCAAGTTATTTAGATTTTAATAAAATTTATGTTTATTGATGTTTTTTTTTTAGAACTTCAATGTCAAGTAACTTCATTTGAAAAACATGTTTGGTTAAGTATGTTTTTTTTTGCAATTCTTCAACAGATAAATAACACTATAATATATAGTAAATAAAAACTACAGACGTGTTTAAACCTTCCGAAATATCTACAAACGTGTTAAATCAAATAGAAAATACCAGATGTTTTTTGGACAACTTCAATATCAAGTAACTGCATTTGATAAACATGTTTGCTTATAGCTATTTATGATGTAAGTGAATAAAATTGCTTTATTCACTTGTATCATACAAGATTTTTTCCAATTCGTTTACATTATGTTTACATTTTCACTTTATTCACTATAACCATTGACAACGTGAATAAAGTAAAAAATGACACTTCACGCAAATTCTTCAATTCTGATAACGACTTGGAAAAAATCTTGTATGCTACACGCGAATAAAGCAATTTTATCCACTTATACCATAAATAGCTATTTCTTTTGTAATTCTTCAACAGATAAATAACACTATAAAATGTAGTAAAAAAAAACTACAGACGTTTTTAAACCTTCCGAAATGTGTACAAACGTGTTAAATCAAATAGAAAATGCCAGATGTTATTTTCGAGAACTTCAATGTCAAGTAACTTCATTTGATAAACATGTTTGCTTATAGCTATTTATGATGTAAGTGAATAAAATTGCTTTATTCACTTGTATCATGCAAGTTTTTTTTTCAATTCGTTTACATTATGTTTATATTTTCACTTTATTCACTATAACCATTGACAACGTGAATAAAGTAAATAATGACACTTCACGCAAATTCTTCAATTCTGATAACGACTTGGAAAAAATCTTGTATGATACACGCAAATAACGCAATTTTATCCACTTATACCATAAATAGCTATTTCTTTTGTAATTCTTCAACAGATAAATAACACTATAAAATGTAGTAAAAAAAAACTACAGACGTTTTTAAACCTTCCTAAATGTGTACAAACGTGTTAAATCAAATAGAAAGAGCCAGATGTTTTTTTCGAGAACTTCAATGTCAAGTAGAGAGCAAACTAAAACACGATGCTCTTTTCTCTTCACGTAACATTAACCTGGGTACATAAAAGACAACTGTTTTCATTAAGTATTCTTGAGTTAACACAGACACGTGAGGATTCAATTAGAAACTTAACGTTTGTTCTCATTGCTTTTCTCCAGTACAAGAAAATCGCAACTGTAATTCCTAGGAACTGGTTTATTTCACAGATATTAATCTTTTAGATTTAGAACATTAAAACTAATTAATATGTAATAAATACATTTATGCATATACAGAGAGCATTTAGATGCGATTTTGTGTGTAATTATATTTTAATTAACACGTAATCCCTCAACGGAATCCAGTGTTTGGTAGTTATAATATTATAAGCATATTTTTGTAATAATTATACCAGAAATCATAATTCATAATAAAACGTAATTAATGTAAATGTGAATAAATATAGTACAAATATAATTATAATAATAATAATAATAATAATCCGTACTACTCCTCCACCTATAAGAGATATAAATTATATATCTAAAATATAAATAGTATTTATATGCGAGTTATGAATTAAATTTTAATAGACACTTAGTCCCTCAACGAAATTATATGTTTTTTAAAACTAATTCATTTGTATGTAATGTTAAATCAATAATCTGCAATAATTGTCAATCATAACTTGAAAATAAATTATAAATATTAAAAATAAATAAATTTATATACAATATAAAAATATTGTAGAATTAATGCCACTGCTACATAATATATGTAATTGTGACTAAAACAATAAATAGATTAATATTATTGCCGTTAAAGACTAATGATAATCATATCGTAAGTAAGTGGGACACAGTAAAAAAAACAACCCGTATACATTTAATTACAAATTACGTTACTTTCCAGCTGCAATATAGTGTACAAAAGTTTGTATGCTATATAGGGATGGTCTTAGGACTATTTATATTAAAAAAGAAATAGTTTAATGACAGTAGTAATACCAAAGTAATACCAAATCGGTATTACTTCGGTCAAGGCTTGGTCAAGGCAATAATGAACTACTGTGATTAATATAAAACAAATAATTATTATATGTAGCAGAGATGAAAATATGTAATCAATAATTTACTAAATTAATTAGCCTTTTAAAGTACAAATAATGTACGCTTAGGTAATAGAATTATTATAAGTAGATATAAGATTAAGAAACAACAATCCACTATTACTGTATTTTATATTAGAATTAAATAAATAAATAATAAAAATAAATGATAGAAGCAAATACGTATTACAATTATGCTGTAAACTTAATAAGTACGTATAGCAACAATACAAATAAACTGTATGTTCATGGATAAATCATTAAATTGACTTATTTCTCCAATAGTACAAAAATACACATTTTATTAATTAGATTTATAGAAATTATTATAGATTTATTATTAATTAATTATTATTAATTTATAGATTTGTACAAGAGGTAGACGATTTATTTACATCGATTGGTCACCAGGACAATTGTAAAAAAAACATGTTTTATACATGTTCCGAAAAATAGCTATTATCGGACTCATTTAAGTCCCTAAAATGAGTATTTTCCGGACTCAATACCAAAAAGTTGCCATGGTTAAAACAATCTGGTTACTATGGTAATTAAAATCTGAAGCTCACAATTTTCGAGAAATATTTGCATCTGCTCCGAAAAATATATATTATCGGACTCATTTAAGTCCCTGAAATGAGTATTTTCCAAACTCAATACCAAAAAGTTGCCATGGTTAAAACAATCTGGTTACTACGGTAATTAAAATCCGAAGCTCACTATTTTCAAGAAATATTTGCACTGATCACATTAATCATACAATTAAAACAATCTTGTTTATATAGTAATTAAAACCTGAAGCTAACTATTATTGAGAAATATTTGCACATGCTCCGAAAAATAGCTATTATCGGACTCATTTAAGTCCCTGAAATGAGTATTTTCCGGACGCAATCCCAAAAAGTTGCCATGCTTAAAACAATCTGGTTACTATTGTAATTAAAATCCGAAGCTCACTATTTTCGAGAAATATTTGCACATGCTCCGAAAAATAGCTATTATCGGACTCATTTAAGTCCCTAAAATGAGTATTTTCTGGACTCAATACCAAAAAGTTGCTATGGTTAAAACAATCTGGTTACTACGGTAATTAAAATCCGAAGCTCACTATTTTCGAGAAATATTTGCACTGATCACATTAATCATACAATTAAAACAATCTTGTTAGCTATTATCGGACTCATTTAAGTCCCTAAAATGAGTATTTTCTGGACTCAATACCAAAAAGTTGCTATGGTTAAAACAATCTGGTTACTACGGTAATTAAAATCTGAAGCTCACTATTTTCGAGAAATATTTGCACATGCTCCGAAAAATAGCTATTATTGGACTCATTGAAGTCCTTGTAATGAGTATTTTCCGGACTCAATACCAAAAAGTTGTCATGGTTAAAATAATCTGGTTACTACGGTAATTAAAATCCGAAGCTCGCTATTTTGAGAAATATTTGCACATGCTTCGAAAAATAGCTATTATCAGACTCATTTAAGTCCCTAAAATTGGTATTTTCCGGACTCAATACCAAAAAGTTGCCATGGTTAAAACAATCTGGTTACTACGGTAATTAAAATCCGAAGCTCGCTATTTTGAGAAAAATTTGCACATGCTTCGAAAAATAGCTATTATCAGACTCATTTAAGTCCCTAAAATGAGTATTTTCCGGACTCAATACCAAAAAGTTGCCATGGTTAAAACAATCTGGTTACTACGGTAATTAAAATCCGAAGCTCACTATTTTCGAGAAATATTTGCACTGATCACATTAATCATACATAATGAAAGATTTTAATGTATTTTTGGGAACATATACGAAAAAATGTGGTTTGTAACACGTAACTGAATTTGTTGCTTGTAAAGTCCCTAACATTAGTCAAAAATAGTTATTTTCGTCACAAGTACAACCATAATAAAGTTTTTTTTTCGCATGAGGCGTAGCGAGTCTGGAATAGCAGATAAGTCCGAAGAAACTTAATTTAGGTATGTGTAATACGTAATACATTTAAGTTTGTTTAAGATGTTTCTAAATATTTTCTGAATTTTCATTATGCAACTTGTTTCACATAATTGTGTAGACATTTCTAATTTTTGTGTTAAAACTTATACACATTTTTATTCAGGGACTATGTATGCTACACAGTTGAATCCATCTTAAGCTCATGTTCTTACAAAAAGTTAAATATCAACATTAAATTGATATTTCCACCTTAATTTTACAGTTGGGAACACTTTTTGTTTGACTTGTAGCAACTTGTAGTGCTTCTTTTGCATCTGAACTACATTTTATAGCAAATCAGTCAGAAGAGACTTAATTTAGGTACGTGTAATATGTAATACAGTTAAGTATGACTTAATACGAGGCAACTTAACATACATCTTTCTAAATATTTTCTGAAGTGTCGTTATGCAACTTATTTCACATAATTGTGTAAACATTTTTAATTTTTGTGTAAACACTTATACACATTTTTATTCAGGGACTATGTATGCTACATAGTTGAATCCATCTTAAGCTCATGTTCTTACAAAAAGTTCAATAACAACAATAAATTAACATTTCCACCTTAATTCTACAGTTGGGAACACTGGAACACTTTTTGTTTGACTTGTAGCAACTCTGTAGTGCTTGTTTTGATTATAAATTACATCTGAACTACATTTTATAGCAGATAAGTCAGAAGAAACTTAATTTAGGTACGTGTAATACGTAATACTGTAAAGTATGACTTAATACTAGCCAACTTAACACATATCTTTCTAAATATTTTCTGAAGTGTCGTTAAGCAACTTGTTTCACATAATTATGTAGACATTTTTAATTGTTGTGTTAAAACTTATACACATTTTTATTCAGGGACTATGTATGCTACACAGTTGAATCCATCTTAAGCTCATGTTCTTACAAAGAGTTCATTAACAACATTAAATTGACATTTCCACCTTAAATCTACAGTTGGGAACACTGGAACACTTTTTGTTTGACTTGTAGCAACTCTGTAGTGCTTGTTTTGTTTATAAAATACATCTGAACTACATTTTATAGCAGATAAGTCAGAAGAAACTTAATTTAGGTACGTGTAATACGTAATACTGTAAAGTATGACTTAATACTAGGCAACTTAACATACATATTTCTAAATATTTTCTGAAGTGTCGTTATGCAACTTGTTTCATATAATTGTGTAGACATTTTTAATTTTTGTGTAATCACTTTTACACATTTTGTTTCAGGGACTATATAGCTACACAATTGAAACCATTTTAAGCTCATGTTTTTACAAAAAGTTCAAAAACAACATTAAATTGACATTTCTACCTTAATTCTACAGTTGGGAACACTGGAACACTTTTTGTTTGACTTTTGGCAACTCTGTAGTTTTGATTATAAATGACATCTGGGACTACAATTTAGAATTTTTCTGATTCCCACTTTATAATACAAGTGTAATTGTTGTACAACAATTCAATACACTTCATACGAATGTAAAAATGGAAATGTAAGTGCCAATAATAATATTCAACAACTATTTGATTGTTTGTTTCGTCTTCAGCAAGAGATCAAATGTCGCCACTTTAAGCAACTATGAAGTTATGAGCCACCTCCACAAAATTAAAGATAGGAAGAACAAGACTAAAGGACAATTGGCGACTATAACATATGAGGTACGCAAACCATAATTAACATGATGAGAAACGTGCAATCTCAAATTTAAACCTATTTATCATAGGCGGGCCAAAATTGTGCTTCTGTACAAATGGCTCATAAATTATAACTTTAGAATTATCAGTTTGTATTTTGTGAAGATACATTGTGCTTCTGTACAAATGGCTCATCCATGTTACTTTAGAATTATCAGTTTGTATTTAGCAAATATACATTTTGCTACTGTACAAGTGGCTCATCCATATAACTTTTGAATTATCAGTTTGTACATTGCGAAGATACTTACAATGATGCTGTTCTTGTAGACGCTGCGTTACCTAGAGAAGTCTCCATGTGCACAGCAGACCACACAAAGCGTTGTGAGCTGCTTGAAAGCATTAGAAGCTTATAATATAAACAAGAACGAAAAACTAATGATTTTGAACAATCCACCAACAACACCTCTAGAAATTCAATTGGTAAGTAAAAACTGTTATAAACCGGATATCCTCTTTGACAGCTCTTGCAGAATTCGGTAACCTATGCGATTATATCGGTGCAGTAACGTCATCACGCTAATGTCTTGTTTGGAAAATTGAGTCATAAAATGACCCCGCTAAATTTTCTAGATAATTGAAGAGAGTGAAGAACGTCTATCCGATGATCAGGTTGAAGAAATATTGCAGCTCGTCATCACACACCTAAACGTTGCAAAGCCCACAGAAGAGGCTGCACCGGAATAATATTAAATTCTTTGTTAAGGTTAATCTTAAATTGTGATAATAGTAATACAGAAGTTTTGATAAACTCCACAGCAATTCCTTTTCCTTTCAGTTTACTTTTCAGACCGCTTAATAATGTATCGTAACATATGAATTGACAACTTGTGCAAGTAAATAAATGTTTATTATAAATAGCACATGGTTCCCTGCATTAACATCGAACATGGCAGTGTACGCTTCGGCTTACATGAATTAAAAAACAATTTATTTAAATAGTTTTTACACAAATATAAATATCATACTTGCATACACACTTTATTTATCTCTTTTGGTCCCCTAGGTCCTCAATAAGATCCTCGTCAATCTAAAAATAAAACGATAGATATTTTAAATCGTGAATACTGTATGCAAATTTATAATAAAATTTGCGTACGAAATACTGACCTCTGACCATTTCTCTGGTATAATATCAAACAGGTCGTCCTTAACATCGCCCTGAATTACTATCTCGTCCTCTCCAGTGACTGAGGATCCACATGCAAACTTCTGCCCAAAGAATTTAGCGGCAACCTTGAGGTCTATATCTAAAAATTAAAATCATATGTCATAAAAATTGTTATAAACGTTCACTTTATTTATTGAAACAAATGATAAATGGCAAAACCTTGAAATATATATCTAAAAATTTAAATCTTTTGTCATAATAATTGTTATCAACGTTCACTTTATTTTTTGAAACAAGAACGGTAAATGGCAAAACCTTGAGATCTATATCTAAAAATTGATATCTTAAGTCATAAAAATTGTTATGAACGTTCACTTTATTTATTGAAACAAAGACGGTAAATGGCAATACAACATGATTTTGGTGGACCCAATCATTGTTGATTGCACTGTATTACATTTATAAAAGTATTTATAGTTGACCATGCAAAATTCAACTAAGATTTGCCAGCATTGCCAAACATACGTTTTGTTGCTAAATGAAAATATCCCCGATCATAAATGTGATACTTTTGTATTGATAAAACTGTTGTTAATTAGGTTTCAATATAAATCCGCACTAATATTTCCTTGAAATCCATTGTTATTATGTATTTTGGTCATAATCCATGCAGCACTTACCGAAGGTGGTGAGTCCAGTGACGACGGTGACTGACTTCTTCTTCCCTCTGGGGGCCCTTGACACACATACCCTCTTTGGGCCATCCTCCTTCTTCTTGGCTTTGATCATCCCTTTACCGCCGCGCTTTTGCCTCTTCTTCTCCTCTTCGGCACCGCCCTCAGAGCCATCGTCGCCAATTTTTACTTTTTCGAATTCGGACGGCAGATTCTTTTCCAGCCAATTCTTGCATTTCTCATACTCCGGATAATACTCGCAATACTAAAAATATGTAGTTATAAGTACATAACAGAAGAGGAGTTATTATTGCTCGCAGTAAATAATATGAATAAAATACAATCATATTTTTTTAAATCAGAAGTATAATACTTTAGCCCAGTTTAGGTTGGTTGAATTAATTTGAAACGGAACAATGATTCCTGTCTTATGGCCAGTTTTACAATCGTGGAACATCCTTGTTCCTGGTTCAATTACCTAGGATACAATTCTTGCAACCATTGTATCCTAGGTAATTGAACCAGGAACAAGGATGTCCGCAATTGTAAAACCGGCCCTTAGTCACCACCTATATTTTACAGACAGGCTTGTAATGGTTTTATGTGAAATAGCCATTCTAAGGGACGTAATTTCAGTCTTTTTAGAAGGGTTCTCGGATGCTATAGTTTTATTTAATAGCTTATCGTGGTCAATTCCATAGCACAGAAACTTATTTCTGAATATATGGCACTTAACAGGGCATCAATTTTACCCTCATTCCCAAATATGTGTGTGCGTGAGTGTGCAACCATGTCAGGTTTACTATTTCTCCTCGAGCCAACAATAATGTATGTGGTAAATATTTTCATTTATAGGCATAATAATGGTTGTGTGAATACACAGACCATTTATCAATTACCTACAGATTTATCAAACCCGGTTTAATAGCTCAAACCAAGTGTATAAGTAATACCGTCCACGTAAATATCGTATCTATACTTATGACAATATGTTCACCGCCAGCGAATCTAACTTCCGACAAATAAGTATTAGTAATTTTAAGCACTGTGCAATGAGCTATAATAGTGTACTTACAAGCTAAACTGGCTTTTTTGCAGCCAGTAAGGGACTAACCTCAATTGGCATGGTGCAATTACCGCAGTATATGACGGTCATGGGGTAGTTCACCCCATCCCTGGGGCCTTGAGACAATTTATCGATTTCGGTCATTTTTCCACTTCCGGGGTGACCGTGGTCGTTATTTAATTCCCGTGAAATAGAAACGGGATCACAATTTAACCTAAAATTTATGTATTTGACACCGAAAACCTAAATTTATTTTATTAACGTTGGAAACACTGACATTCGTTTTCTAACATCGTTACCCACTTTTCAATCATATATTGTTTATTGATGTTTAAAGTTGTTATATTTAGTACTTACTGGTAAGTAAACTTACTTACTTACTTACCAGTAAGTACTAAATATAAATAACTGGAAATATGGATAAAACCTTCAATTTAATTTATTATATTGCATATAGTATTTATGTAGAAACTAATCAATGAGTATATTTAGTATTTCAAGGAGCAAAATGAGTTTGTAGATAATTAATTATTATTTGAAACAGTTACAAATACATTTCTACAGTTGGCCACCCTTCTTTCACCAGGGTGAATATGATATTGTAGATAATTAATTATTATTTGAAACAGTTACAAATACATTTCTACAGTTGGCCACCCTTCTTTCACCAGGGTCTACAAATATTTAATTTATTTACCAGATATAATTTATAAGCAATGGAAATCAATTTTTGATTGCCAATAATGCTGATTAATGTAGCTTCCACGTTATTCAAAATGTAACAGGTAATAGTTTTTTGGTAGGGTTAGCACCAGCAGGCCTTAAAGTTGCCATCACTTGTTTTGTATTGGCAACCTTGGTTTGAAACTTGCTTGAATATCTCTTGTGTGAATTTGCAGTTTACAAACTCATAAATATCTTGTTTTCTTGCTTGCAAGTTAATCAAGTTGAAGTAGAAAATTTATTATTATTTGAAACAGTTACAAATACATTTTTAACTTGGCAACCCTTCTTTCACTAGGGTCTACAGATATTTAAATTCTTCACCAAATGTAATTTATAAGCAATGGAAATCAATTTTTAACTACTAATAATGCTGATTTATGTAGCTTCCGCGTTATCATTCAAAATGAAGCAGGTAATAATTTTTTGTAGTATTGGCACCAGCTGATCTTAAAGTTGGCATCACTTATTTTGTATTGGCAGCCTTGGTTTAAAACTTGCTTGAATATCTCTTGGTGTGAATTTGCAGTTTACAAACTCGTAAATATCTCGTTTTCTCGCTTGCAAGTTAATCAAAGAGAGCAAACTTATTTGTATATTCCCGGTTAAGTAAATATTAAACGCGTGGTCTCCTTTCGTCATATATTTTTCACGTACGAAGCCTAGAAGGCGTGAAAACGCCAACTTGCGTTTTCCTGCAAGTCATAATAGTCATAACTTGATTAGAATTTGATAAACTATCGATGTCCGTGGACGTGAGGGTGCCTCTGGCCAAGCCCGAGGAATTAGTAAGTTATTGCATACTTTGTGTATTAGTTTACTCAATACTTTGTTTGGATTTCAGTCGGAGGAGGATAAGGAGCTCCAAGACGAGCTGAAGACACTTATTGATAAAATTACGGTGAGATATTTAACCTAAAAAGCCCTAAGTCAGATACATTATATCGTCGGTGCAGAGGGAACTCGGCCTTCGGACTCGGTGCATTTACCAAAGGTTGTGATTAAAATTCGTAGTATTTACAAAATCATTATTGATAATAAGAACACCACTTATTATATTACCCCTTGTAATAGTATCCGTGAACTTTGTGATCTGTTCAGGGGTTATATTCAGTGAAATCAGTGCCTAGTCTTTGGAGTATACAAAAAGTAATACACCATCAATATGGAAATATGGATCCGTTTTTAAACAGTATCGGCCCTACTTGAGGAAACATTAAATTTCACTTAAGAAGAACGTGAACATAATTCTGCAAATATAGAAATGTTAATTATTTTTAACTTTATAGGGACTATATATCTAAAATTACATCATTTTTCCCCATTTGTTTGTTTCGTAACAAAATGATTTAGTTCATCTTTAGACTAAGGATTTTCAATCAGTGGTTTGAAACCCTCTAGAGGTGTCCTATAGAGTATGCTCTAAAAACTCTACAGCACTTTAAAAAATACTCTTTATTAATGATATATTTTTTATTTTAGGGGCAGGACATTTTGCTTGTACCATCAGCTTTGGATTTATTGAAATTTCTCATCCGGACATCCACAGCTTCGATGACTTCTGTTCCGAAGCCACTGAAATATCTGGCTCCCTACTACAATACTCTGAAGCTTGCCTACGAGAAGATGACTGTCATACGGACCAAGATGCAATGTGCAGAGATTATTTCGGTACTTGGAATGTGCCCCACTGAAACCACTTCTGAAAACCAACTGGAGAGCCTAAAATATTGTTTATTAGGTAAGGATATATAAATTTTAATGAAAGTAAAAGTCACAGGATTAATTTATCGTTTTTAACAGGAATAGAAGTTGGTGCAAATATTTTTAAATTTCATTTGTTTATTTTATCTACCGCATAACTATATTCTATCGCAACTTCTAAAAAGGTTGTCAGTCTAAGGCTGCCTTAGACACAGCCAATTATTTCTGGCCATATTTTAGGTACCATGCAGAACATCGGTGACTGGGGCCACGAGTACGTCCACCACATTGAGTCGCAAATCGTCGAGCAGCTGCTGCGATGCCAGAAGGCCGGCCCGAAGGTGGATGGACTCGTAGATTACTGTGTCCGGTTCGATTGCGCACACCACGCCGAGATACAGGCATGTGACTTTCTAATGGAGATTGACAGGCTCGATGTGCTGCCCAAGCATTTGGATGCCGGGATCTACCAGCGGGTTTGCATGTACCTAACCTCGTGTGCCAAGTACGTCGACGAGACGGAGAGCGACAAGATCTATAAGCTGTGCGCCGATGAGTACATAAAGCACGGTGAATCAATCCGGGCCATGGTTATTGCCATGCAGATTCATAACAGTGATCTAGTGAATCATGTCTTAAACAGTTGTAAAGATGGGTTCGTATTCAGATTAAATTTGTTATACCTTACACACGCCTATTTACATAATATAGTAACATTTCTATTGACTAACTAATTATTAAAACAAAACGACTCAAAGCAAGATCATAATAAAAATCTTATTTGTTTCTCATATTATAGGGCTGTTTTGAAACAATTGGCATTCATAGCAAGTAGGCAACTGATTAATGCGAATCTAGGCGAGAATATTCCAGACCGAGAAGATATAATCAACATCCTGAACAACACCCATCTTAACTGTAATTTCTTAACCTTAGCCCGTGAAGTAAGTAATATGGCAATTAAATAATAATTTATTAGTGTGTACAGAACAGCAAATGGTTTAATTATATACTCGAAAAAAAAGAACAGTTGAAAACTAAATATGAAAATAATCAATAGTAAGAATACTAATAATAGTACAATAATAATAATAGTAAGATGTATTTGAGCTTGTGAAATTTTTAAATAAAACAAGGAGAAAAACATTTTTCACAATAAACATTTATTACACTAAATAGTAAACTTCGATTGCAAAGCAATCATCATCAGTAGACAGACAAATACTGAAATTTACAAATCATTTCAGTATTTGTCTGTCCACTGATGATGATTGCTTTGCATTACATTACATTTAGTGTAATAAATGTTTTTGCAAAAAAATTGAAATGAAATTTTCAAATCATTTCAGTATTTGTCTGTCTACTGATGATGATTGCTTTGCATTACATTACATTTAGTGTAATAAATGTTTATTATGAAAAAATTGAAATTAAATTTTCAAATCATTTCAGTATTTGTCTATCTACTGATGATGATTGCTTTGCAATCGAAATGTACATTTAGTGTAATAAGTGTTTATTGTGAAAAAGGTTTTTCTCTTTGTTTTATTTAGTAAGAATACAAATATTTTTAATGTTTGTTAAATTGTTATTTATTTAGTTAGATATTATGGAGCCAAAGGCGCCAGAAGACGTGTATAAAGTCTGGTTAGAACCGACGCCAATCCGTCCGTCCATTCTTGGCGACAACATTGACAGTGCCCGCCAGAATTTGGCATCGTCTTTTGTCAACGGATTCGTCAACGCCGGTTTCGGTGAAGACAAGTTGTTAACCGGAGAAGGTGGCAATAGGTGGATCTACAGGAACAAAGAGAACGGGATGCTCAGCGCAACCGCCTCTCTGGGGCTGATCCACCTGTGGGACGTTGACGGTGGTCTGACACCCATCGATAAATATCTCTACTCCAGTGATGAGATGGTAAAGTTATTAATACTAGGTATTAAAAATTGATGCGTTTTGATGGGTTTTAATTTTAGATTAAAGCAGGAGCTCTCTTCGCTCTTGGAATTGTAAACTGCCGCGTGAGAAATGAGTGCGACCCGGCTTTGGCACTTCTCGCAGATTTCATGGATGATAAAAGCAGTGCCATTAAGAACTGTGCCGTCCTCGGTTTAGGTTTGGCCTACATTGGTACGGCACGAGATGATGTTTTGTCTCTTTTAATCACGGTCATTGATTCTGCAACTACCGCCGAAGCTTTTGCTACAGGTTGTTTAGCAGCAGGTATGTTATCAATCAAAGAAATTCATAATTGATAAATCACTAATCGAGCAGTTTAAAATTCATATTAACATAAACATTCTCATTGCAGTAATCAATCTGTAATCAAGAAATTTTGTTTTTATAGGCTTGGTATGTATAAACACTTGCAACTCGGAAATTTCTAATGCCATCCTCACCAAACTTGTGGACTGGCGGGACAACGATGTTCTCAAATCTCCACACATGACTCTGGCCGTTCTTGGTCTTGGTTTCCTCTACCTGGGCCGAAAGGTACGTGGTGCAACCTTTTGCATAATAAACATAATGAGTCGCTATTGTTAAGGATTTGATTAACACAAGCTGCGAGGCGCTCGAAGTCTTCGAGGAGCCCTACAACGCCATCTACAAGAGCCTGCTGCATTTGTGCGCCTACACAGGTACTACAGATGCTACCATTACTCCCCATCACTAATTCGGTCTTGATTTTAGGGACCGGTGATGTGTTCATTATACAGGAGATGCTGGGTAATATCGGGGAGCGAGTGACTTTGTCCAAAGAAGAACTTGCCAATTCCGAGGATAAATCTAAAGAAAAGGAATCTGCAAAGGA
Source organism: Othius punctulatus (assembly GCA_951805005.1). NCBI lineage: Eukaryota > Metazoa > Arthropoda > Insecta > Coleoptera > Staphylinidae > Othius > Othius punctulatus. The sequence continues at coordinate 65,803,100 of OX638144.1, forward strand.
GAAGAAGAAGGGGGATGTTGATCCAGGTTTAGCGCAGGCAATACCAGTACTTGGTAATTAAAAATAATAACTTTAACCCCAGTATTATTAAACTACTTAGCTATTTACGTTAAAAAAACCATTCGTATTATGTGTCTTAATAAAAAGACTTGAGTAAATATCGTTTTATCGTCAGTTAGCAATAGATATTACTAAAAGAATTCACTACATCTTTTAGTAAGATCTATTGCTAAGTGACGTTAAAATGATACTTACTCTGTGAGAAAATTTCAGAAATCAAAATGTGACAATATTTTATTATTGCTTTAGGATTAGGTTGCGTCTCGCTTGGAGAAGACACTGGCAGCGATATGTGTTCTCGTATCTTGGGCAGCGTTGGGAGATACGGAGATCCGGCAGTGCGCCGCGCCGTACCGCTTGCCATTGCCATCAATTCCATCTCGAAGCCCCACTTGACAGTCATAGACGTCCTCACCAAGTACTCTCACGATGCTGATGATAAAGTCGCCTGCAACGCTATCTTCGCTTTGGGAATTGTAGGAGCAGGCACCAATAATGCAAGGTTGGCATCCGTCCTGAGGCAATTGGCTGTGTATCACGCAAGAAATGCCCCAGAATTATTTATGGTTCGACTGGCCCAAGGCCTTACGCACATGGGAAAGGGGACCATGACACTGAGCCCCCTGCACACCGACAGGGTGCTCGTCGATTATTGTGCTGTTGCAGGTAAACTTCACCCTACGACTCGTTAAATGTATAAGAGTGGTCCTAGATTTAAGATTATGTGCAACTAAGATCTCCTTATCTTTACAATATGAAGTGGTAATAACTTAACAGCCGATAAGCAAGAAAGGAAAAAAAATCATAATACTCTCTTAATGGTTCTTTCAATTTTAGGGTTATTGATACCTCTTGTGGCTTTACTGGACCCACATGCTCTGATACTCGGCCGCAGCCATTACTTGCTGTACACTTTGGCAGCGGCGATGCAGCCGAGGTGGCTGATAACGCTCGATGAGAACCTGCAACACGTGACGGTGCCGGTCAGAGTCGGGCAGGCGGTCGATGTGGTTGGCAAGGCCGGCACTCCGAAGACGATTGCCGGGATCCACACACACACGACCCCCATATTATTGGCGGCAGGAGAGCGGGCGGAGCTCGCAACTGAGCAGTACGAGCAGCTCAGTTATACTCTTGACGGCGTATGCGTGCTCAGAACCAAGAAGGTGACATAATGGATGCAGGTATTGATGGATTTTTAAAAAGTAATGAACCTGAATTGCAATTTAATTGTAGAAATCTATTGACGGCGTGCAGCCAGATTAATTTTCACATTCAATGCGAAATTATATGATCTGATATGTTAATTTTATAAATTATCTGCGCATGAAGGGAGCAACTATCAAATTCAAAATAGTATTAGGGCCCGGAGTTGACATTCAGAACACTTCAAAATTAATTCATTAGATATAATATTTTACAACTTGAATATATGCCATTTCCTAATTTTTATTTTTTACGAACCACAGAATATAGGTGCATTCTTAATCACTGTAATGCAACATGACAACACTGAGGTTATGTCACTACGGACATTTTCAACGTACATTTCAACAACTTTACCGCGAATATGAATGTAGCTTAAAATGATTTCATACTTCTGCTGTATTACATTTGTTAGTGTCATTTTTTATGGCCTTTATCAATCAAATTAACAGCGATTTAATGGCCATCCAAAATTTTATACTTTTCTCATTGCATTTACTGTCTAATTGCATTGATTATAATTTCCTTTGGGGGTATTATCCTTTAAGGGTATTATAATCAATACTAATACTGTGCAGCCACAATCACTTTTTATATTGGTTGGCGAAAAGCAATTGAGGATATATATAGCTGTTTTACACGGTCAAAGAAATTGATGCATTTATTCATGGATTGAAAATGTTAAGGCGTATTACACGTTCAAATGTTTGCCAACTGTAAACTTGGAAACACTGCCAATGTGTTGCCAACTTTCAGCGTTACTTTCTTCTCATCTTGTCTCTTATTGTGTTCTCATTTAAATAAAAATGAAAGTAGGAAAAGTAACAAAAAAACATTGTGCTGCCTTGTATGCATTAGCAGAAGCTGCATATGTATTAACTCTGAAAAAGAAGTTTTAGTTAAACGGCACATGCACATGTCACTTTCCATTAGGTTGGTATTAATTTAAAAACCGAAATGTAACTAGAATTCTCCAAAAAAATGTCTAAAACTTAGAGCAGGTTCTATTGTGACAATTTATTCATGAATTTATTGTCGTCAACTTATTCACGACGATTTTGTGTATGTACACACAACAATAACTTCACAATTTCTTTGACCGTGTAAAACAGCGATACATTTTTTTATGCTCTGTATGCCTCGCTGTCCATTTTTTTAGAACATCTTAATTTTCATTTCTTTTTTTTTCAGTATGTTATCTTCAGAAGAATATTCAAATTCAGTATTATTGGCAAATTATTTGCAAAGTTAATTTATGTAAATCCAGTATTTTTTCTTCCCTCAACAGCCGCTGCTTTGATAATTAACCGCGGTTGCAGTATTATCTACAATATTTAAGTGTTTTGTAAGTTATTCAATAAAAAAAAAAATGTTGGTTATGTTATTACTGAGTAGGCAACCAAATGTATGTATTTGCCGAATTTAATTTTGATTAATGTATAATTGGTTGCCTATTTTTAAGCGAGCACTTATTTACGCTATACATCCAAATCTGAAAAATATTTTTCTCTAAAAATAGTAAAATACGTAATAAAAAACGCTGTTTCTCTGCCTCAGGTGATTGATTATCTATGAATATCGTAGGTACATATAAAGTTCATCAGTTTTGGCGCTGTCCATTTAAAGGCCAGTCTTATCTAGGCAACCAATATACATGTGAGTATACACATTTGAGTGATTTTTGTTATCAATTAAGTGAATTCATTTTTTAGGTTATGTGTTCGTTTTAAATTTGAAAAGGAAATGTCTGCAAAAAAACTAAAAAAGGTACGTTTAATTAAATAAACTATACCTAAAAACAGTGATTAAAAGCAGCACGTATCATACTTACATATTTCATTTCTTTATTGTGGATGATACGTGTGAATTAAAAATTATTTCATGGACATAGAAAAAATATACTCTGGACATTAACACCACATTAATTTGATCATGATATGACTGAATCTACGATAATTTATTAAATTTGATCTTTCTGTGATTCATTAAAATACTCAAACACTATGATAAAACGTAAAATTGGTCCTCTTCTTGGTTTATATTCTCGAATGTCTGCTATCGAATTCCAGAATTTGTGTTTAGAACCAACATACCCAATGAATCTCTGTAATTATAGCACTTTAAATCCTACACAACTCACTAGTAGCATCTTATTAACATTTATAGATATTACGATGGAAAAATATTCATATGTAACAATATGACCTTATTATTATTTGTTTTAGGGCTGGATAGCTTTCAATTTCAGCGATAATCCATCTTTAGAAGGTAAAGTCAAACGGACGAGTAAGAAAGCTCAAACTCTGGTTGATAGAAAAGTCCGTGGTAAGCCACTGAACACAAAAGGGCTGGAAAATGTGAAGTTCTTTGAAAAACTAGAGCCCGACAAGGTGGAAGATCTGGCCGTCCATGTGAAGAAGGTGAAGGAAGTGGAAGATTGGCTTCAGTGCAATGTGATAAATGCCAAAAATTTGGTAATTTTTATTTATTATATGAGGGAAAACGCTAGTTCTGACAGGTTAGGACGCTTGCTTAGCATCCACGAAGACCTGGGTTCGAGCCCCAGTACAGGTAGAACATTAGTACCCAGTACAGGTAGAACATTAGTACCCAGTACATGTAGAACATTTGTACCCACTAGAGGTAGAACATTTGTACCCACTAGAGGTAGAACATTTGTACTGAGAAACTAATGCAGTGAAACTAGTTCACTACACTAGTACTAGATGAGGGGGTCATAAGTAAACATATTTATAAATTGCAGCAGTTTTGAAATACTGCATTTGTGCTTGAATGTGTTAACCCTCCTGAAAGTTTGGAAATATTTGACACTACTTGAGCAGCCTAACCTAACATAACCAGCATACGAGAGCCGTAATACTACAGTAAAGAAAAGGTACCTTCGGCACCCTCCATTGTCAAATTTCATTGTGATTAAAATGATGGCACCCTTCCTTTACAATGTCATTGCTGTTCTGTTGGGCGAGGTTAGGTTAGGTTACATACTACAGTAATACCTTCTCGATTATATGAAAAATACACACTTTTTGTTGTACTAGTAGCAAATGTGTACTGAACTGTTGCTTTAATTACACAGAAATGTATAATTGTATATGTTTTGTATATGTTTATTATTGTATATGTCTGTGTTTATTTAGAAACACACGCCAATGCTGTTGATAACAGGACCGACGGGAAGTGGTAAAACAACAACTTTGAAGCTGTTATGTAAAACAATGAAAATCGACGTGCAAGAATGGATAAACCCAATCGATAGAGACTTTGAACTATATCCAGGACCCGGACAGGTGTCCAGACTGACCGACTTCCTTATAGAAGCAAAGTATCCATCTTTAATGAGCGTCTGCAATAACAACAAGAAGATTTCATTGATCGAAGACTTCCCAAACATGTTGCTCAACAACCCTCAGGAGTTTGATAACGTTTTAGAGTATGTAATCGTATTAGTAGATGGATAATGCAGTAGCCGTCACAGTATTCTGATGATCTACTTAAACTTATAAATGAAACAAATCCTTCTTTTGGCCCTTGTTCCAGAATGTGTGTCTCCAACGGAAAGACAATAATTGTTTTCATTTGCACTGAAGTCAACAACAACAATAGTTTAAATATGACCAAACATATGTTCACTGCAGAATTAAAAGATAAATACAATATCAGCACCATCAGGTAATGACATCATTCATTTGTATTGTTAATAATGATATTTTGACAATGATATTAAAAAAACTGATATGTGCATAATATTATATCATCGGGTAATGGCATCATTCATTTGTATTGTAAATAAGGATATTTTGACAATGATATTAAGAAACTGATAAGTGCATAATATTATATCACGTAATGAGAGTTGTAAACACCATATTACGCATGTAGCGTTTTGTTTTTTTTTTTTTCTTTTTACTTGTAATGATATACTGTTTAAGTTTACTTTTACTAGTAGTACTAAGTAATACTAGTAATATTTTTAAGGGCAAATTTTTAATTGATTTATAAACGGAGAAACAACTTGCTATGTTTTTACCACAAAATGTTTATTGATATATATATATATACATATACAATAAAATAACAACTCGAGTTTCGACTTCTTTTGGTCATTTTCAAGTGCCAGCAATGTACATGTGCACTTGAAAATGACCGTAAGAAGTCGAAACTCGAGTCGTTTTTTTATTGTATATGTATATATACATCAATAAACATTTTGGGGTAAAAACATAGCAAGTTGTTTCTCTGTTTTTTAATATGAATTACCACGTAGAGGTCAAAACCGTCCTGATGATTTTAATTGATTATTGTAAAATATGTTTAAATATAATTCAAACATAACATCTCAATAATGGGTTATAAATACATTTAAATTTTTAGTTTTAATGCTTGTTCAGTGACTCTGCTGAAGGCAGCTTTAAAACGGGCCCATGCTCTTGTGGAGAGAAATCTAGATGTACTCAAGCTCCCCTCTGTGACTGTAATTGATGCCATAATAGCATCCACCATGGGTGACATTAGATGTGCTATTAATCAGTATTATTTCGCTTGTCTCCAAGGTAATTTGTGACGCCCCGACGAACAGCATTACTATTCTTCTTTCCTTGTAGGTACTGGTGAACTTCCGACAGAAATGATCTCAATAGCGGAGAAGGAAATTTCGGGGCGTAAACGGAAGCGCTCGAACAAATCGTCGTCCGTCAAATCGATGACTAAAGATGAGGTGCTGGGCCTTTTCCACAGCCTTGGCCGTGTGCTCAACCCGAAGCGCACAAAAATCGGAGATACCTGGCGCTTTCAGTGTGACCTCGGAGCACTAGTCGACGAGTTCAGCATGCAGCCCAACATCTTCAATGCTTTCCTGCATGAGAACTACTTGAAGTACTTTGGGGACATCGAGGACCTTGCCCGAGCGGCGGACGTCCTTAGTTTATCGCAGACTTTGATGGAGAAGTGGATCGGTCAACATGACACTCTCGTCCTGGCACTGTGGATCAGCGTGTTGGGACTGATGATCTACAACGAGCACAGGGTGTCCAAGTGGACTCCGATTACTGGGCCAAAAAAGGCTAATAAAGTGTAAGTAGAATAGAGTACAGATTTCAGAAAAAACATCTATAGTTTTGACACAGTGCTATAGAACATATGTCGGGTGTTTGAGAAAATGAGTCAAAATTTCAAATTATTATATTTTATAGAACATAGAACATATTTTTAAGTGAATATCAAATGCGCATCTACAGGTTCTAAATCATTATAAATATAGAAATATATGGGCATGCAAATCTATTGTAAATTAACATAGAAATAAGATTTTTTTTAAATTAAAGTAATAATAATATCGACTATCGATTATAAGCTAATGCTATACATTTATTAAATTGGACAATAATATGTTGCACTCATTCCCTCATTATTATTTATAAACATTCTATTTCTAGAATTGAAAATCGTCACGAGACGAAACGCTTAAACCCAGTCGATTGTTATTACTACAATGTGATAACGAGGAGCGAAAAGTTCCACAAATTCAAGAACACGTAATGTCCACAATCATCTGTGGCCATTAAGTAATTTATTAATTTAGATATTCGTTAAGGAATGTGTTTTAAATGCCCAAGGACACCAATCATCCAATTACTCGAAATTCCAGAGAATCGCTGTAGTCAGTGTTGCCAACTGTAACGTGCAAATAGCATGACGTCAGTCAATTGTCATATGTCAAACAAGCTTCGTGACATTTCTAGAATCCACTCGATACGCATAAAAATCTTCAGTTTCTTCTTCTTCGCCCCCATTTAAACCTGTGTCAGGAGGATGTCGTTGAACACGGCCCACCTGAACGGCGGAGTCCTGATCCACTCGGGAGAGGTGTAAGTAACTTCCTGAATGTTGTGAAACAACCGGTAATTGACCCCCTTGTCCCCCAGCATCTTGGTGTTCAGTGACAACACCACGATGGAGTTCTCTGGGCAGGACAACCCCGCCTTCAAGGGCACCAAAAGCGGACGCATCTACCTCACCACGCACCGCATGATCTTCAACAGCAAGGACATGAAGGACCCCATGCAGTCCTTCAGTTTCCCCTTCATCACGCTGAGCGATGTAAGTTGAGCATTTATCACGGATGAGTGTTTATTTACACAAATGCATGATAATGATGGTTCTGATAAATTTACATGTTTATCAGAGCCTGTTTTATCAGCGCAGTTAAAAGGCTTGGCAATCGTGTTTGAATCTTTTTTCAACAAACACTGAAAACAATACGATTAACATTACTTTATACAAATTTCAAAGTGGGATACTTATAATTTATGGTCGTTTAAACATAAATGATAGTTGTGCTGTTGAAACTGTTTTAATTTGTTTTAAGCATTTTAAATAATAACAGTCAAACAGAACATTTGTTCAGGTGTCGCAATAAATTTGCCAAATGTGCAACATAATTGGGATAAATTGTTATGTGTGACAATCAGACTCACATTTTTTAATTAAAACCTAGAACTAAAACTAGGGGAACTATCAGTGTTGCCCACTTAGAAATATAAAATTTACCAAAAATCCCTACATTTTTTAGCAAGATCTATTGTCAGGTCATTCTTTAAATCCCTTTAATAAGATTCATAATAAGCATGGCATTTTATCTGTATGTTTAACCTAAACATCATTTGCCTAAAGCTGTTTAATAATCGTTGATAATGCGATAGTGTGACGTAATTAAAAATTATTTATGTGTAGGTTGAGTTGGAGCAGCCGATCTTCGGTGCGAACTACATAAAGGGAAAAGTCAGGGCGCAGCCCAACGGTAACTGGATGGGGGAGACAAAGTTCAAGTTGGTGTTCAAGCATGGAGGCGCCATTGAATTTGGACAGGCCATGCTCAAGGCGGCGCATTTAGGTGTGTATAACTTCCTCCGGATTATTCCAGATATTAAATTGTAATTTGTATTAAATAAAATCAATGTTTTGCCTCAATTCAGCCACAGGAGAAGACGGTATGTACATAACAGTTGTGCCGAGCATATAAATGCCCTAAAAAAATACTTTGGGACTTATGTTTTGATGCTTTACGAAGTAATGGTGCCCTATGAATTTCTGAAACTAAAGTTATGGAGAAAGTGTATATAGTATATAAATATTCTTACTGTAAATTATCATGAAACAAATAAATTACACAAACCAATGATAGCGGAACAATTTAATAATTTTTTTAAATATTTATAAACCGACCAGCAAATATTTTTTTGGGCCTTTGTGAGTTCATCGTCACTATGACTTAAAAAATATAAAATAATTTTATACTGTGCTTATTTAAACAATCGTTGTTTCAGCTACACGAGCATTCAACATGAGGGACGCTCCACCACCGTACGTCCCACCAGAAAGCCAGTGGTACGAGGCTCCGCCGCCAGCTTATGCACCGCCTCCCCAAGGCTACTACGGCTGGATGCCGCCGACCGAGGCATTCCCCAACCAGCCTCCACCAAACAGCGTCTACATGACGGACGCGCCACCACCATACCCCGGCATCAACATGCCTCAGGGAGGCGGATTCCAGCAGCCCCCGGGTTACGCCCAGGGCGGCTTCCCACCGATGGGTGGATACCCACAGGCCGGCGGTTTTCCGCCACAAGGGGGGTATCCCCAGCAAGGAGGGTATCCTCCACAGGGAGGGTTCACCCCGCAGGGAGGCTACCAGCCGCAGGGAGGATTCGCACCGCAGGGCGGGTACACTGCTCAAGGAGGTTACCCAGCGCAGGGCGGGTACCCGGCGCAGGGCGGATATCCGCCACAAGGACCCTCAGCTGGCTCGGGAGGTACGTGGTATTACGAGAGCGAGGATGAGGATGAGGATGCAGAGTCGCGTAAGCGACGATAGATCAGGCGATTTAACTGATCATTTATGACTTTCATTTTATCACACAACAAAAGTTGAAGAGGATACATGCATTTAGAAAGAGATAAATGTGCACGAGATATAGTGTAATTAATAGCCGAAAATACTATCTAGCAATAACATAATGATAGATAGATATTTATTTCATGAAAAACTGTAATGCAGCATATGAAAAAGGCGCACAATTAAATAACTACAATTACAATTAACATAATATTTGAGACACAAATTGTAGAAAATAAAAAGAAGAAACAGCCGGTCAACTAAAACTAGAACAAACAAAATGATTATTTGTCAGTGTAAAACTTATTATTTTAAATGTTTACATGAAACTTTTGTTTAATTTAGAAGGAATTGATGTGATGTAAGTTCCTCGCCAATCACTAATTAAAAATTACAAAATGATTCCAGAATCAATCTCCATTGTTCATCCTGCTATCAAAGGTCTGCTCCAAGCTGATTACATTAGTTTACAGCTTCGATTTCTTCCTTTAACAATAATAATTACTGTTTTCCTCAGAAATGGTCATTTCAAGTGAAGCGAAGTACAAAATTTTCACGTGTACTCTAAGCTTCCGATTTTATAACTACGCCTTACATAACATAAGTGCATGTTTTTATACATAATTGGTTTTACAGATGCGAAGGCTGCAGAAGCAGCACAGTCTGCGTACTATGACCCCAACCGACCACAAATGGCTTTCGTTCCACCGCCAGCTTACTATGTAAGTATACAAAAATAAAGAGACTTTCTAAAATCTGCATATTTGTTAATAATTTGTTTATTTATTTCTCTATGGGCTATGCTGAAATTTATTAATGAGAAACTGAAGAGTGTGATTGCGGTTGGTGCAACCGATTTTGATGAAAGCAAAAACAAGTTTAAGAAACCTCTTCAGCACATATTAGTTTTGCTCTTTCTTTTAGGAGAATCCGCCAAGCTACGATCAAGCCACCTATAAGAAGACACAATAACTCTGATTTAGGCTTCACGATTACGTAGTTGTCCCCACCCACCTACACTTTATAACCCGTTTACAGCTTCCTGAGTTCCACTGGGGCGCAGAATAATAACTTGCCGATTGCACGCTACTGCGAGTAGTTGGATTCTTTTTGTTGTTCGTATTGATTTTGTTGGTTGACATTCCCATGTATTTTATTGAAATTTTGATTGAATGTTGAATATAATTGAGTGTAAATACGAAAATATGTGGGCTACTAGCTTTCGTACTAAGTAATGGGCTAAATAACACTGTATACAGCATATATATTTATAAATTGTGTAACACTGTGGGAGGTTTCAGATTTGTAAGATATTTTTATTTTTTTAGTGTGAATTTATGATGTACTAGCATTTTTATTGTATTCTATTTAGTGTGTAGTTATTATGTATATTTATGATAAATAAATATTCACAAAATATCTGTATATCGGTTAATATCATAGTAAAATGAATATAAAATTTAATTGTGCTCATTCCAGTTTTAATTCTTAAATGCATTTTCAGTATTACCTAGTTTCATTACAATTTTTAGTTTAGTAATGAATCAATTTCAGTTCAGTTCAGATTTAGCTTCAATTACATTGCGATTTGCTATTAGTTCTCTTATAATTTTATTATGTTCAGAAATTATTCTTTGTTTAGTCCCGATTGCAGAACAGCTGATACTAACCAGAGAATCGTAACTAAATTAATTTTAAGTTTGTTGTCATATTATGTCTACTGTAGCGTATAAATTGAAAATGTTTAAATAAATGAAATTGAGAATAAATAAAACAAAATCATTGAAACATGTACAAACAAGTGATGAAATATGGAGGTTACGGAGGTAAACAAATCGGACGAGGCACTAAGGCTGATTTATAAATTTCTTACGCTACGCCGTGACAATGCTATTGCTATGGGCATTTTCAACACGCATTGTACGCTGTTTGAAATGCCTATAGCGATATAGGCTGATATTAGTATGGATACCATATTAATTAATTTGAAGACGTCTTATCGGTCAAAATTGTTTAAAGCCTTATTGAATCTAATAAAATTATGTTATAATATCTATTAAGAGTTGTCCCAGTTTTGTTTTTGTATAGTACTATTTAGCATTAATTTTTATAATCATTAGGGCGCTATCAATATTTCATTATTGTGTTTTTTACAAAATCTTAAACTCTTGCTCAGTCTGTAATTATCTTTAATCGTAAATCTAAGTAGCTAGAATCCAATGACAGTGAGACCGGAGGTCGCATGAAGGGGATACACAAGTGGAATCTATTTAAATAAAAATATTCTGTAATATTTCTCATATTAAGGTTAATTATTTCAATAATTTATGTAAAAATTGTAGTCTTTAGATTTGATATCGATCATCATCTATCAAAATTAAGGAGGTACAATTTTTTACATAAATGATTTAAATAAAAATATTCTGTAATATTTCTCATATTAAGGTTAATTATTTCAATAATTTATGTAAAAATTGTAGTCTTTAGATTTGATATCGATCATCATCTATCAAAATTAAGGAGGTACAATTTTTTACATAAATGATTTAAATAAAAATATTCTGTAATATTTCTCATATTAAGGTTAATTATTTCAATAATTTATGTAAAAATTGTACGTCTTTAGTTTTGATATCTATCATCGTCTATCAAAATTAAGGAGGTACAATTTTTTACATAAATGATTTAAATAAAAATAGCTTAACATATAAAAATTTCCAACTTTTACCATCAGTTAAAAATATCACTTAATGGTCAGTTTTTCATCTGCATTGTACATTCATGTCAGTTTTGAAGAAGAAAAAAACCATCGAAAAACTTGATAAAGCTATATGCTAGTGTGCGGGACAATGAATTTATACCCGAAATATCTGGCTCGGCCTACGTAGGTGCACATGCATTAAGATGGTCGTCAAAATTGTATGGGTGAACTCCTGTAAGTACATAACTCCCTTCGTCGATTATGTTTAGCTGACTCTAATTTTAGGGCTTGCCGTCATCATCTCCCTCTCCGTACTCCTCGGGCTCCTGCTCTTCATATTTCTATGTCTCTGGTGAGTGAAAATCTTTGTGCATTAACACCGATTTTAAATATTGTGATTAATAAGCTGGCAACGGAGATTATCCCGAAGCGTGGACCAGCTGTACATCCTCGACGAAGAAGGCTTGAAGAGGGCCGACAAGGTGCCGAATCCCATCGACGGGTCGCCCGGATTTTTCCGGAAGTTCTCAAATACCGGATTGCTGAAGACCAATTTCAGGTTTTCCTCTTGCGACTACAGCATTGCCAAAAATTGTGCATCTTATGAAAGAACGAACTTGATCACTGCAGACAGGGAGCTCATGGACTCGTGGGACATCGACAAACGGTAAGAATTCTGAGATATTTAAAAGCAATTCAAAATGGTGCAAATCAAGGTGAACTTGAGTATTGCTGTTATTTTTTCATGAAATTTCATGAAGAATGTTGCTCCATGTTTTAGGTTCAACGATTCTGTATTAAAGATTGATAATGATAAAGATTGCTTAACAGTCGAACAAGTTGAAGAGGATGCCCGATCGTGTACGAGTCTCGATTCTTGCTGCACATTTTATTCAGTAAGTCAGTTTATCATTTAGAACATAATTGTAGGTATATAAATGGGTAAGTTTAATTCTTTAATTCTAAAACATCTTGAGGAAAGTTATCTCCGATTTGCACATTTTTAAAAGTCACTGTAACAGTAAAATCTTGACAACGCGACATGACATTTACAAACATTATAATAATACAAAAGACGCTACAACTCGGGCTTTTATTAATCAAATGCAATGGTAGGTATTACAAAAAACATATGTTACACATCTTCTAAACGGTCTAAGAGCCCTGTCTACCTGGCTCTTAAACATTTTATTTACAGGATTTGTTACATAATAGTTATTTACATTGCAAAACTGTTATACACAAATTCACAGGCAAGCACAAAAAGGTAACAGGCGAGAACAGGTGTGAGATCTGTGTGTTTTAATAAAATCCATTGCAGCAATGTCTATTGATAGAGTTATTGTAGCGATTATTGATTAGTCTTCGTTTTAATTTACAGGTTTATCCAACAACAAGAGCTAATTCGATGTCAGAAACGATGAAAAGTGCATCGTCGGAACCTGAAAATTTAGAGAAATATTAATATAATTAGGTTACTTGTGTGTAATACAAGGAAAAGATATAAATTGTTCTCACCTTCTACCATCTTTCTCCAGCTTGCAGATCAACACATTAATATTGTACTTAGTAAGTGCTGATTGTAAGATTTGCAGTCATCAAACAAGTAGAATTATCACAGAACTGCAAAATATAAATTAAATGAGTTGAGGAGGTTCTGCGTACGATTTCTAAATGTTTTTAATTACTTAAGTGTTATTTATTTAAAAAAAAAGTATTGTTGCTATATGTAATATTGTAAGTGCTTGTGTATATGAATAATATTCTCTAAACTTAATACAATACAGTGAAAAACTTCCAAAAATTTACAGCTTTTCAAGATCACCGGCCAGATAATCGGTCGTCTGACTAGCATAACAGTTTTCATTCATTATGTACTTTAGTAACTTGCAAAAAGATAATACCTTTTATTATTGTCTAATGTCTTAATATCTCATAGATCCATATTCATTACGAGTAATCCATTGACTATCGCCCAAATATAGGAAGCCCGAACGCAATGGTTGAATCTTCCAAATTTCAGTTGGTTATCTTGTGTACGTAATAATCGAGAAAATTGTATCTCCAATGATACAATTTTGTATTTTGTCATCTTCTGAACAGTCACCAAACTTAAAGTAGGTAACTACTCTCTCCTATAAAATCCGTGCGTTGTTTTATCTTTTATATTTCACTTCTTTATTACACCATATATGAGTATATACATCTAATAAAAATAAACAATAATCAAATCAAAGAGTTACTTTCACGAACGAATCAAATACATAAATACACAAAATAAAATTCTCACTACGACAATTCTGCAGTTCGCAATAACCAAATTCAGATTACAAATTAAAATCGAATGGCTCTCGAATATGTATAGACGTGTGTTGTGTGTGATAATATTTTGTAATCTACATTTCTTTATTTAATATGCAGATAACAATCTAATTGTGTTATTTCCTTTTTTTTGTACACAGTATAAATCACAAGTTATAAATATTTTAATCGGTTATTTAAATAACATCTTTAATATAACACACAGGTTTTTTTGTTTTAAATATACATTTAAAATCTAACTTATGGGGGGGCGGCAGCCCCGGTGGTTCCCCGGCGGGCCCTGATAAAAATAGTTACTGTGTGGTGATCGAAGCGCGCGCTATCGGGGTGTAAACATGGATGCGGCGGGGAGCCGGCCGTGGGGAACGTCCCCCACTTTTCAGGCAGACTGAGCACTTTCAAGCAAACCCGGCATGCACCAGGTCCGAAAGTAAATTAGAAAATTACAAATTACATAAATTTTACAAATTACTTACATAACAAAAAACATCCTCTTAAATTGCCTCTAATCCTTTTTAAATATATAGTGGTAAAATTTCATATAAAAATTCTTATTACTGGTGAAACAAACGTTCTGATACCTGATATATAAAAAATCCCTAACGATACTAGAATTTCAGTACGGTTTCAAGAAATTTGAATAAATCCAACCAACAGTTCAATAATAATAACCATCAAGAAACGCCTCCCTTGACGCCAATTGACTAACCATTAAACAAACGAAACCCAATCCGGAAGCAAGTGATTGTTCCAGTTCGAATTTAGTTAAGATACATTAATTTACGGATCATTATTATTATTGATAATCTAAGCCGAATGCTGTATTATGTCTCCTTGATGATTTTAAGCAGAAATTCGATAAAGAAATAGAAGAAAACTAAAAGGATGGCCGTAAATCAGGAGAACATCGAGCTTATCAGCAAGTAAAGCACCATAAGGACCAACGGGGCAACGTAGAAAAACACTACGTTATGAGAGCGGTCACGCAGCGTATTGTAGCTGTCCCGCAACGTGTGCACCTCTTTCTTCAGCGCTATCTTCTCCTCGTTCATCTTGGCAAAGCGCTCTTTCAGCAGCACCAGCTCCTCTTCGAGCAGCTGCACCTCATCCATGCTCACCATGGGCGTTGATATGTCTTCCTTTATCACTTCCTCTTCCACCTCTTCGGGCAAGACTGCTTGCGAAGCTTTCTCGCTGGTCTCGGCCGGCTTCTTGCTGTCCACCTGCATCTGCAGCGACTCCTGCACACTGTCAAGATTAATTTGGAGTGATGTCACCTGCTCTCCCAGCTCCTTTTTGCTCTTCACATTCTCCTGGTACTTCTTCTCTAGAGCAGCAAACTCCTCATTGAGGTGCTCCGTTTTACTGGACAGGAACGAATTCTGATCGCGTTCGTTCAGCAGAGACTTTTCCAGGAGCGCAATTTTTGTTTTGTTTGCACTGGACGCGATCTCGAGCAGTTCGATCTGCTTCTTGAGCTCATTCTGCACCGTTTGGTACTGATACTTCAACGTCCTTGCATCCACTTCGCCAGTGAACTGTGGTCTCTCCAGCTTCTCCGTCGTTTCTTCCTCTTTTGTTTTTGATTCTGTGCCATTGTCCAATTTTTCCTAAACAAATATATAACATCTGTAATACTCAATTAAACGCTGGTCCAAAACAAATCAAATAAGATTTTCTTTATGCCTGATTTCCCAATTTTAGATTAAGAGATTAGAAGATTAAGAGAGATTAGATTAGATTTTTTTAGATTGGACATTTAAGCCCAAGTGAGATTTAAGATGATTGCCTAGTATTATCAAGAATTTTAAATGATGTTTAATAACTAAATGACTAAATGTCCATTAACTTTAAATGTAGAAATTTCTCTCTTTACAATTTGATCAGCAAATCTTCTGATGAATAAAAATTGAATAAATGCGTAATTTAATAGCAATAGTATTTATCGATAACAAAAGTGTTAACCAACAGTGTTGTTACATTTTTTAATATTGACTGTAATATCGAAGATGAGTTTTTTTAGATGATTCTACGAATAATAATGAACTTACATCTATTTGCGTTAAATCAGCTTCTTCTGATTCTTCTGTACAATCATCGTAGTTATCTCTACTCGCTTTGTCCTTATTCTCTGTACTACATCCATCTGTGTCAATCTTCGTTGATTCCATTGTGTCAGTGGACTCTTCTGCTTCGTTTGTGTCAGTCTCAGATTCGTCCGTTGCGCATTGGTTTTCGGATTCCAACACTGGTGCCACCTAAATAATATAAATAATAATTAATATTTTTATTGCACTATAGGTAATCATGTGGGAACAAATGAATGGTAATTCTTCAACGGAAATGCAAATAATTTGTGATTTATAAATCTTACTAATATTTAACAGCTAAATTTTTCATGTCTTGCCAACTATCAAATCAAACTCAATATGCTGGTTTGTATTTCTATGAATAATTTTTTGAAAATAATTTATACCATATTATTTATATCTTAATTCATTACTTTGACAATTTTAGAATCCTGCTGCAATTTCAGAAATAGTGATGCAATTCAATTGCATTTAATTCTTCATATACATAAATACTTTTCAAAAATGATACTTCATACTTTCTTCTATTTCTAAATTTGCTACTAGATTTGATTACATTTGTTACAATCACTCTGGATTCTAAATGTACCGTTAGATTGATACTTTCTTCTATTTCTAAATTTGCTACTAGATTTGATTACATTCGTTACAATCACTCTGGATTCTAAATGTACCGTTAGATTGATGTGGTTCTGTTCAGGATCCTCGATGCCGTTTGGCTTCTTGACATCACCCTGCCCCCCCTCGTTCTCAGCGATGAGGTCCTCCTTGGCGCTGAACTCGTCGTACAGGAGGTCATAGTTGTCGAGGGCTGTCAGAGATACCACCTTTGTGCCAGGGTGGAAGGCTAGCTTCTTCAGATAGGTCAGCTCCTTCTGCAGGTCGACCACATTCTGTGCCTCTGACTCCAGTCGTATCTGCAGCTCTTTCTCGTTCTGCTCCAGCTGGATCCGCTCCTCGTCCGACTTTCTCTCCTCCTCCGAGAGTTTCTGCGCTATATTCTGGGCAAGGAAAATTAACTTAATAGGCATTTTAAAACCGGTATGATGGTAGTCTTTATAGAAACTCCACAAAAAAACCTTTACCTGGGCACCACGGACTATTATAAAAACAATTGAATTTGTTAAATAATTCAGTTGTAAACTTATACGTCCATTAATTTTTTTTTTTTGTGTTATACATGTTTCATTTATCTGAGAGCACATCCGTTGCAGTTAATAAAAGAAAAATACCTGTAATTCCTGTTGTGCCTGCTCCAGCTGCTCCTTCGCCAGTACTGCTTCGTGCTCCGCTGTGGCCCTAGCTCTCTGCTGCTCGGTAGAGGCAGCCACTGCCTCGAGCCGTTCAGAGTGCAGTTTCCTCAGTGCCTCTTTAGCAGCCACTTGGTACTCTGCCCTGTCCTCCTGTTAAAGAAAATTATTTGAAAATCTTATTGCAGATGAAAAATGATGGGTCACGAAATTAAATCAAATATTTCGGAATTCAGATTACAGACTTATGGCCGTATTCAGCAATGTCCGATAAACCTATTGGACCAATAACCTTTATATGTCATAAAGTTTATTTGCATACTGCAATAATATTCGGCTTGACCTCATTTCTTATATAGGTAATTATAATTATATATATTATAATTATATATAGGTAATTGGTAATTTTTTATTTAATTCAGATTACAGGTAATTGACAGAGAAGAAACTATTCCGCTGCGGTATTAAAAATACTATATAAATGTTATTAGTCGAATAGTTATACATTGCCTTATTGGACGATGGTAAATAAGGGCATTAGGGAGATGAAAATTAGTTGGATGATTATTATAAGTTGGATGAAGACGTGTGTAGATAGAGAAAGACCAAAAAGTGAAGGGCTGCTTTCATCCTACCATTTACTTGATAACGATGATGAGTAAAACCTTTTATAAAGAGGACATTTTTTCATGGATTTTACAGCTCAATTCAGGTGATGGGGGACACATGTGGTACAGGGGACACGTGTGATATTCCCAGATGACTTTTTATGTTGGTCATCAACGCAGGTATTGCATCAAACGAAACAAATATATATCATATGATTTAGAGTGCATCTGCAATTGCCGATTCAATTATATCCATCATTTAATAACTGTGGGTTTTCTCTTTCACCTGAAGCTTGTTGAGTTCCTCTCGGAGCCTGTCATCACCGAAGCCCTTGTTTGCCTGCATCAGCTGCGTTTCGAGGGCGGCGACTCGTGACAGTAGCCTTTCCTCACCGACGTATGCCTGCCAGCTCTCGTCAGTGGCACGCCTTGCCGCCTCCACCACATGCTGCAGCGCAGTCAGCTTCGTCTCCAGGCACTGCTCCCTCTGACTAGCTTCCTGAATGATCTGGTTCAGTTTGTACAGCTCGTCGAGGGGAACCAAACCTATAAAATATCAAATGAACAGAAAATTGATAGAAAATATATCGTAAGACAACCAAACATAAAGTGTTACATTAAGTTGCCAATTAAGAGAGAAACAGGTGTTAATGGGTCAGGTTCATACGTTTTTATCCCACAAGAAATCATTAACTTTCATGCCCTGTGTATTAAAATCTAATTAATAATTACCGTGCCGGTTTCCCTCGGCTATACTAGGACTGGCTTTCGCCTCTTTTCCATCGGGCAAGTACAACTTCAGCACAGCTATTATGCATCCGTGCGTGACTTTCCTGTTGTTTTCAACGACGTCGACCCCGAACTGCACTATGTCACCGGAGCTGACCTCGTGCGGCTCGGTCTCGGTGGAAGACAACCGGTTGTTGTTCACGAATGTGCCATTGCTGCTCTTTGTGTCCTGAAAACGCTCAGTGTAACACACAGACCTGCACATGGGGTGCAAAGTTCTTACCTGTAAGTAGAACTTCCCGCAGTCGTACCAGAGAAGAGCATGGTGCCTGGAAAGCACCTTGCAGTCGAATATTGCATTGGCGGAGGTGGCGCGTGCCCTGGCCACCGACCGGCCCACCTTGACAGGCTGGTCGAGGGACAGTGTCCTTTCCTGGAAGGGGTGCGAGTTTGGGCGACTGGTCAACACGGCCTTGGCGCTCATGGCGGCGTTTGTCGGGATTACCATGTCATCGTTGTTAGCCTGCTGGTCTACATAGTTGACGTATTGAACATTTTTCATCCAACCCCCACTGACAACCACCATTGCCTGCAAAGGGACGTGCTTAGTATAGAACAGGTGAATTAATCACTGCTAATTGCTCGGGTTCAAGCCTCGATAATTTAATCGTTAACCCACCAATTGACATTGGTGATCTCTGCTGGATTATCAGAGTGTCTCAAGGAGAGGTACTTATAACTGCCCGGTTTAATGAGCAAGGGAGAAACTTATGTTAATCAGGAAACTCACCTAAAAAAACTACTATCCTTAAGTAAGCTGTAAATTGTTTCTGTTTCGATTATTGTGGAATATTGGAGATATGTCAAAAATAGGTGGCTCTATCTGAAATTAGGAATTTTCAGAATGCATTAATTTAAATGCCAACTTGAATTGTGACGGTCGCTGACCATTAAACTGCCTCTCTTCCTCGTCGAGCTCACCGATCATTACATCGCATACATTTGCATTAATTATTATTCATATGGCACAGTCGGGCTACATTTACTATATTTTATTGCACAAAGAGTTACTCGATAGAGAAAAAAACTTCGCTTTCTATTGGTTGCAGCACTGACACTTTCACCAGCGTGAACAGCAACCCGACCGACAGGGATAGAAGAACTACTATTTACAGAGTGATCAACAAAGATTACACTCCATGTATTCGCCACGTGCAGGACAAATATCTCCACCCCAAGGCAAAGTACAACTAAAATGTAATCTAATATCCATTCACGATCAACTTTTAGTAAAATCATTGGTATTTGTTTGTTATGATTGAAGCAGGTAATCTTGACAAACGTCAATACGAATTTTGACAAATACTGGGTGTCTGGAAAATTTCGTACACAAATTATGTTGGTCACACTACAAAGTTTCCAATTACAGTTGTCAACACTGACATTTTGGCAGTTTGACTGTCAATGTGACAGCTTGCTTGTGTGGTTATGTTATGCAATCCCATTGAAGCACACCACTAAACAGTACCAACTGAAGAAAAATGAAATCCAAGATACCAACATAATTGGCGTATCGTCTTTTCCAGACACCCGATATATTTTTTAAACATGAACAGCGTTGCCTACAATACAGCAAAATAAGCCATGAAAGGGACTAAAAATATCAAAGACTTGGCTGATTAAGAATTAAGAATACTATTAAAATTAATAATAGAGAAAGTATAATCTTATTTAGGCCATCTGGCGAGCTGGCACATGGCCAATAGCATTTCAGTGTGGCCACCTGTAAGAACACATGAATATTTTTACTTTCTGTTATTCTGTCAATGTCAAGAAATGTTTTTGCCATAGACCACCATAGACAATTGATAGACAATAGCAAACAGTTTGGACCACAGATAGGTTATCCAAGAGTCTATGGGGTTATTCACGGTCACAAATATCTTAACTAGCAAATAAGCCAACAATAGAAAATAAACATGCCCCTGGACTTAAGTAAAGGCAAAAACCATGATAACCCAAAGCCTGTGGTGGCTAGGACACCTGCGGACATACAGAGACTTAAATTAGAGAAACTAATGAAGAATCCGGTACGTCAGAGCTATTTATTTACAATAATATATTACCACGTCATATTTTTTGGCTAGGTGTTGGGTGTTGTCTAATTTGGGCCGGTTTTACAATCGTGGAACATCCTTGTTCCTGGTTCAATTACCTAGGATACATTTGCTGACACAATCCTTACTAATTGTGCCAGGAACAATGATGTTCTACGATTGTAAAACTGAGCCTTAGTGCTAATTATAATATTTGCCATTGAACACATTTCAACGAAAACTAAATTCATATTATCAGATATGCAAATGTGAAACATAGAGGCTACAATTCATATGACGCTACACTCATATGACGGTTAACACATTAAGATTATATCAAGCGTTCAACAAAGTTAGCGTTGGCAATCTCATGTCATGTCTGCACAAAGATCACACTCGAACGCGTGCAGTGCTTATGCAACAATTTTTGTATTTATTAGGACAAGCCAATTGTCATCCCAGAGAAGCCTAAAGAACGTGGAGCTCCAGTAGTTCCAGATTTTGTGCGCAATGTCATGGGTTCTAGTGCGGGGGCTGGCTCCGGCGAGTTTCATGTCTACAGACACCTACGGAGGAAGGAGTATGCTAGGCAACACTACATGAACGAAAAGGCCAGATGGGTGAGTAATTAATATACTAATTAGCCTTGCAACCAATACTATACAAGAAATTTGCAAACCAATACCATAAAAGAAATTATAACACAACTGACTAACCAGTAACTAATCCAACTAATCCCTAATCCACACGGAATATTGTTAAAACAGCAATGATTTATTGAAAAAATAATTTTATTTAAATCATGCTGTAAATCAAGTGATTTAAATCACGTCTTACACAAGATGCCTTACACCGAAAGGTGGAAAGGCAAAGGAATAAATAAATAAATCACATCTATCTGATCTACCTAAAAACTGATCATTTTTAATCGGCCAAGAATCAAGTCCAGAAGAAAAAAATCATCGATTTTTGTTTTTTTTTAAATATCATGATTTGTTCCAACCCTTATTAAAATGTAATAACTTGTTTATAAATTCTGAAAATGTATCGACAAAACATCAAAAAGAATATTGATGATGGTGATGGTAAAATTTAAGGTGAGAATAATGCCGTCAATATCAGATGTGCACATGCCAGCTAAATACTTACGCTAAATATGCACAATACGCCAAATAACACATATAGGAATAATAAAACACTTGGTTGACGTTTCACAGTATATATAGAAAAGAACTCTACAATTGTAACGGGGAGTTGGAGCTTGTGAAAGTATGTTTAGAAATAAAACGTAGCACCTTTTTCACAAAAAACATTTATTTTTTCTAAATGTACATTTCAGTCGCCAAGCGACCATCTTCAGTAGTAGATACGTACTGATAAGTACTGATCAGTACGTATCTACTACTAAAGATGGTCGCTTGGCGACTGAAATGTACATTTAGAAAAAATAAATGTTTTTTGTGAAAAAGGTGCTACGTTTTATTTCTCTACAATTGTGTTGGCCTCTCAGCCATTCTCAAGAGTATAAACTGAAACAATTGTACAGTTATTTTCTATATATACTGTAAAACGTAAACCAAGTGTTTTATTATTCCTATACTAATATGTTTCACCAAGTGGTAACCACTCACACATAAAATTTAAATAACACATACTAAATTAAATAAATATTTAATCTCTAGGAGCACTGAATTTTCTTTTCTTTTTTAAATGACGATCTTACCCTGAACAGGTTATCTTTAAAACATATCGGCAATACTCCAGGATCAATTTGTAAACAAAAATAATAATCAATTTATTATTACGAGTTGCTTTATAACCGAATTAGTGTTTGAGCTAATTGGTGCTGGTTTTAGGAAAAAATGGAGGATGAGTACCACCAAAAGATTGAGGATAACAAGCGGAAGGCCGACGGCGAGACGGCGAAGAAAAGGGCAAAGCGGTTGAAGAAGAAGAGGAATCAGCGTGGCAAGCCTAAGGGAAAAGCCAAGTCTTCTTCATCGAGCTCCAGCGAGACCGAGGAGAGTGACAAGGAAACTGAAAATGCTGCAACAAGCAACGAAGACGTCTCTAAAAGTGCCGATAACAATTCTGTGGTGGACACAATTAGTCACCGGCACTCTGAAGATAAAGGTAACGCAGATATATCGTCAACTACTGACGGAAGTGCTCGGCAACGTATCGAGCAGGAAGATGATGACAACGAGGCCGTTTCATCTACATGTGAGCAGGGCTGTTCTGAACGTACGGATAATTCATTGCAGTCAACCGATTCTGTCGACCGAGAGGTGGATAATGAGCAACCGAGTGGTTCTCAAAATATTAAGGAAAGTTGCAAGCCTGATACAAGCACGTCCAAAACTTTGAAGGAAGTTTGTAATCCTGATTCTGAAAGTACCATTGATTCATTAAAGAATCGTGAAAATGCACATGATGACAACCGCGAGGTTGATAATAATTGCTCCAATAGTGAGGAGCCAAGTGGTTCACAAACCGTTGATGAAAGTTGCAAGCCTGATACGAGTACCTCTCAAAATTTGACGGAAGATTGTACTCCTGATTTGAGTTGACGGCAAGTTAGCACACATTATTAATTGCTACGAAATTTCAAATACATTAAAAATAATCTCTAATCTAAGAGTTGCAATTATTATGAATTTTCTTGTTGTTTTCGACAGTAAGCTTAAAAGTAGCAAAGATACTTAATTTTTGAGCCAGTTATCTACACACTCAGAAAAAAATAGTAAATGATCAATGTTGGTCGTCTAGTCTGTAGTGATCATGCAGCACCTATACGATAACTCCATATATTACATATCCAGCGCACTTGAATTTTTTCGCCTAGTTATTTCTGGCAGAAATTTTGGTCGATGAACACAGCAAAAAAATTTATCAGAACAAGAAAGTCTCAAGAAAGAGTAGGATATTAATTCTGCACAAATATAAACAACCAATATAACTTAAAAAACTTTAAATCTGTTAATGTTCTATTGCCATGAAATTATATATTTATGAAATCAATTGAACTTTTATTAAATTGTAAATAATTTTTTTCAGTTGTTGTTAAACATTTCTTTGTTTATTTTTGATTAATGGGGAAGTACTATTTTCTATATTTCATGGATTATATTCTTATATTTATATGAATTATAGATTTGTGACTGACCAGGGGTGAGACTCTAACTCTTAACCGGAATCGTTAACAAACACAAACAGCAAATTTTTTTATCAGAACAAGAAAGTCTCAAGAAAGAGTAGGATATTAATTCTGCACAAATATCTGCTATTGCGCTTCATATTTAACAACCAATGTAACTTAAAAAACTTTAAATCTGTTAAATGTTCTATTGCCATGAAATTATATATTTATGAAATCAATTGAACTTTTATTAAATTGTAAATAATTTTCTTCAGTTCTTGTTAAACATTTCTTTGTTTATTTTTGATGGGGAAGTACTGTTTTCTATGTTTCATTGATTATATTCTTATATTTATATGAAGTATAGATTTGTGACTGACCAGGGGTTGAGACTCTAACTCTTAACCGGAATCGTTAACAAACACAAACAGCATTTTTTTTTATCAGAACAAGAAAGTCTCAAGAAAGAGTAGGATATTAATTCTGCACAAATATCTGCTATTGCGCTTCATATTTAACAACCAATACAACTTAAAAAACTTTAAATCTGTTAAATGCTCTATTGCCATGAAATTATATATTTATGAAATCAATTGAACTTTTATTAAATTGTAAATAATTTTCTTCAGTTCTTGTTAAACATTTCTTTGTTTATTTTTGATGGGGAAGTACTGTTTTCTATGTTTCATTGATTATATTCTTATATTTATATGAAGTATAGATTTGTGACTGACCAGGGGTTGAGACTCTAACTCTTAACCGGAATCGTTAACAAACACAAACAGCATTTTTTTTTATCAGAACAAGAAAGTCTCAAGAAAGAGTAGGATATTAATTCTGCACAAATATCTGCTATTGCGCTTCATATTTAACAACCAATACAACTTAAAAAACTTTAAATCTGTTAAATGCTCTATTGCCATGAAATTATATATTTATGAAATCAATTGAACTTTTATTAAATTGTAAATAATTTTCTTCAGTTCTTGTTAAACATTTCTTTGTTTATTTTTGATGGGGAAGTACTGTTTTCTATGTTTCATTGATTATATTCTTATATTTATATGAATTATAGATTTGTGACTGACCAGGGCTGAGACTCTAACTCTTAACCGGAATCGTTAACAAACACAAACAGCAAATTTTTTTATCAGAACAAGAAAGTCTCAAGAAAGAGTAGGATATTAATTCTGCCCAAATATCTGCTATTGCGCTTCATATTTAACAACCAATGTAACTTAAAAAACTTTAAATCTGTTAAATGTTCTGTTGCCATGAAATTATATATTTATGAAATCAATTGAACTTTTATTAACTTGTAAATAATTTTCTTTAGTTGTTAAACATTTCTTTCTATATTTTTGATTAATGGGGATGTACTGTTTTCTATGTTTCATTGATTATATTCTTATATTAATATGAATTATAGATTTGTGACTGACCAGGGGTGAGACTCTAATGCCTGGTTGCATCAACATTGTTTTAACTCGGGTTACGTAACCCTGAGTTATATTTATGTCAGAGTGATGTTTCGAATCAGTACCATCAAAGTTTGATGATGTAGAGTAACGTATAGCAACAAAAACCCTCGGGTTAAATAAAACGGGTCACTTGTGAATTAAACAAGTTCGTATAACTCACATTTTATGTTTTATTTCAGATCTGGTGTAAGTCATTTTTGAGATTAACCCCAAGTTAATATTTAACTCGCATTGATGCAACCGGGCATAACTCTTAACCGGGATCGTTAACAAACATGAATAGCGCTAACATTGCTAAAAATTTCCCATTGCATGTCATCCAATGTAATATTTGAAAACATTTTCACTTGCTTCGCTTATTGTATTTGGTATTCATTGATTATACTGGGTGGTTTTGAACTATTGACAGGTTTTTAGGTAATCTAAAACCTTAATTCGTCTTACGCTGTCAGACGTGGTAGTCAAAAAGTTTGACTACCACGTCAAACCTAGACGTGGTAGTCTTCCAGAATTGGAGTCTACTGCTGGGCCAAATGATCGCAGGCTGGGGTCTTTATTTTTTTGTCTGTGACAACACTACTGGTGAAGACGTACAGGTATAACAGGTGCAATGGTAAAAATATTATGACCATTCCGGGATATACACATTACCTCTAATGGGTAAATTGAAAATGGGAAATGGGCTAATTACGTTGGTGTTGAAAATTGAATTCTTGAGTGTCCTATCTAATGGTTATGATTGTGTTGTGAAGTAACTAGTAGTGAAATAACTAGTAGAAGTTGTGAAGTAAGCAGGAATAAATATATTACCCTGTCCGTTTATTTCTGCTGAGTTACTTCACAACACAATTATGTCTAATGATTTTTGAAAGAAGTTGTGCACTTGTATTTTTTTTATTTGGCCTCCGTCCTATATTACATGTGTTGCACCAGAATTTATCGTTCCGAAACACCTCGTTTGATGGACTAGGCGGGCAAAAAGTAGGGATATTTAATGGAAATAAATGCATGATTGTGTCAAGCGTAAATAAATAAATTTCGACAATCAATCTATAATATTGAACATACCGGAGCATGCCGGGTGCCTGTTTTTAAAGACGAACATAGAAAATTATTGCGCATGTAACGATATTAAATATGAAACTGTTTTCATCATTTTTATTTGAAATATATTGATTTAAAGTTTTTGTTTTTAAATACGAGTTGTCGAATGTCGCTTCAAGTCACATGTTGACATCTTGAAATTCATGCGTCCAACTCAACAAAAAAAAAATAGTTTTTGGCTACAATAGATCGTGAATGGTGTTTATTATATCATAAATTCTTTTTTTTTATATTCCCAAAACGTGGCTATGCTGTTGATGTGGGTATTTTCAACGCGCATTAATAAGCGTGTATGGTTTCAAAAGTATTAAGTGTTTAAGAATTGAAACACTTATATTATTAAATTATTAATTATATGTTGATTTTAACAAATTAAATTGAATCTGGTGAATTTTTCATTTTCTAATTTGGTAATGGCGCCTTTGAATTGCCACAGTTGGCAACTCTGATGTCAGCACTTAATCAGTTTTCTAGTAGCCGTGCGTACCGTAACAGTTTCGCGAATTTCCCCGTTCACGGGTCTTAAAGATCCGGAAGCATTTGGCCCCCAAGTGCCCTCCCGTGTCTCCATCAGGCTCTCCTGGAAACTGTAAGTACCCCAACATTCTCGCGGATCTAGTTTACGCCCCGAGACGGTGGCTTTTCCTGGACCCGTGCAGTTTGACATGTCAAAAAGCAAAATGGCCGATTTTGTATTGATTTATCTCCGGCAGAAACGCATTTAGGCTGACCTACGAGGGCTGCGGGGGTGAGATCTGGTTTCGCAGCTGTCTCGGGGGTTCCGGCGAGGTGGTTGCTGGGGCCCCCGAGATTCGCGTCGAACACCTGCCTGATTACTTACAGTTCACGCGAAAAATCGATCTGACCCGATATCAAATTTTGATGCATTTTTTTTTTCGTGTATCGTCAACCTTTGACGTGGGGATTCTGCCGGGATACGTGGAAGAAACACAAGTGCCCCCCTGTCCGGTTCCACCCAGCCCCTCGGGAATTGCACATTTGCAACAAAAAGGCTTAAAATTTCACTTGCTGCAGAGATGGGAATTGATGGGTCACTGTGTCATGTTTTTCATTTGTTTGGCGATGAGCTGCAGTGTTCGATTTATGATAATTGAGAACACAAACTTTGTACCACTGCTCTTAATAGTTTGGTCCTATAAGAGTTAGAAAGCGATGAATGATTAGTTCACATTCAGTTCTCGATAGTGAAAACCCAATTTTTAACGAAGTTGCTTAATCCCTAATGAAGGGGGCATAAAATGCCTAACAGTGCCTATAGGCGGTAAATACGCCATATAGGAAGAAACCGTTTTAGGGGATACTCTAAATGTCAATTCACATCCAGAAGCAATTTCACCGTTGCCATAATCCACATGGTTAACATGTATCAATATTTGTGCAAACTAAAATTCTTCCTTTGTTCAATTCAATGAAAATATTCCGCACAAACCAATAAGATTTCATAAAAATGTTTAAATTCCACAAAACTTAAGCACCAAAATTGCATCTAGTCTATTACTGTTTATTATTGTGTTTTCTTTGGGTACTATATCTATATATACGAAGATATTCAGGTCTATTGTGAATCAAAAAACATTGGCAGTAACGTGTACGTTACTTGACAGAATCACGTTCGAATGTCAGATATATTGATGACATAACTGCATCTGGCATTCGAATGTGATTCTATCAAGTAACGCACACGTTACTGCTAATGTTTGTTGATATGCAATACACCTGATCGACACTACATTTCAATTGAATTGATTTTTTTCATAATTTTACAATATTTTATATTCTAACTTGCTTTTACATCAACAGTTTTCAATTCATTCCATAGTCCACATTAAGCATTTTCTGAAATAAATTTATCCTGCATTTGTTTCCTCCTATATTATCAGAAAATACAAGACTATTGAACTTGATGAGTGCATTGAGTGCAACTTGATTGAGTGAATGCATTCAGTGCAATAACATGATTACAAAAATTGCAAAACAAGATTATGTATTAACTTTCCGCACCACCTCAAATACCATAAACATGATTGTCCCATACGAAGATATTGTAAGTTGGCAGTGTGCCAATTTCTCTCTAAAACCGTCGTTTTTGAGTCGCCAATTTGCTCAACTATTTGTTAATTTTTGAACAATTTAGGCATTATGCTTCAAGGAGAACCAAAGTATAATGCAAATAATGCATACAATATAACAATGCCTACACAAAGCATTATTTTGAATATAAAGAATGAATTTAAATTTCCAGAATTTTTACATTTTTTCTTGACATAAAATAAAATTGTGTACTGTATGCAGTTGTGATTTATGTAATGATTTTGTCAAATTAACGACTTTGGTAAATTTGTTGTTTCTTATTTACAGGTAATGCAATAAGTGTTTCAACCAGTGCCCCGGAACTTGATCATGAAAATGGTGCTATCTCAACGGCAGCGAGAAGAGCTGTAAGTACATTTATATTTACTGTTAACTTGCAATTTATAATCATCAGGGGTCTAGAATTGGAACTATGGTCCCAAAAACAATTTTATATACAGGGTGAGTCGGAAGGAATGGACCAAACTCCAGGAGTGTATTGTACACGTAAAAATGATTTAAAAAAACTCAAATGTTGTTATCCGATTTCATTTGTTTTCAAGTGATAGTTTCGAACAGTTTGTTGAAAAGTCGGATAAATACATTTTTCTCCCGAGTTTTCTGATGTGGAAACCGTTGACGATATCTTTCAACAGCAGCTGTAGCACTCCCATTACAAAAACCATAGACAAACACCACATTTGAATATTCAAGATTTGAAACTATAACTTGAAAACAAATGAAGATCGGATAACATATGATTTTTTTAAAAT
Source organism: Othius punctulatus (assembly GCA_951805005.1). Taxonomy (NCBI): domain Eukaryota; kingdom Metazoa; phylum Arthropoda; class Insecta; order Coleoptera; family Staphylinidae; genus Othius; species Othius punctulatus. The sequence continues at coordinate 65,832,662 of OX638144.1, forward strand.
TATTTTCACGTGTACAACACACTCCTGGAGTTTGGTCCATTCCTCTCGACTCACCCTGTATATTTAACTCGCCTGCGGTATATTTTATTCTCTGAGTGTATTATATGCCTACAGTATGTTTTACTCTCTGAGTGTATTATATGCCTACAGTATGTTTTACTCTCTTACCTAATAATTTACTCAGCCAGAGTAACATAGCTATATTAATCCATCCTCTCAGAGAGGATCTTTATATTTTTCAATTTTATATATATATTTTACTCGCCTATGGTATATTTTACTCTCTGAGTATATTACACGCCTACAGTATGTTTTACTCTCTTACCTAATAATTTACTCAGCCAGAGTAACATAGCTATATTAATCCATCCTCTCAGAGAGGATCTTTATATTTTTCAATTTTATATATATATTTTACTCGCCTATGGTATATTTTACTCTCTGAGTATATTACACGCCTACAGTATGTTTTACTCTCTTACCTAATAATTTACTCAGCCAGAGTAACATAGCTATATTAATCCATTCTCTCAGAGAGGATCTTTATATTTTTCTTATTTTACATATATATTTTACTCGCCTACGGTATATTTTACTCTCTGAGTATATTACACGCCTACAGTATGTTTTACTCTCTCACCTAATGATTTACTCGCCTAGAGTAACATAGCTATGAATGTAAAACTTTTGAAAACCTCCATTAAAGCGTCAAGTTTCTGAGTTCGGTAACGTATGTAAACTATGAAACTATAATCCCAAATCTCTAAGGTCTACAGGGTGAGTAATTAATATGGGAAAGCTCGATTGCACCTACACCATTAATGATATCGAAATAAACAAAATGGCACTGCTAACGAGACGCCTAAGTGGAGTTAGTAATTGTAAAATTATTTTGCCCTCTACACGGTGCACCATTTTTGCAAAAAAAAACGCAAATTTCAATTTGCATTTTCATTTAACTGTTATAATTTATAATTCATTACAATTTGTTGTTGAATATAACACATTTAACCACACCGTTATCTCCATTCACAATGTTTTTGCGTCAGGAGAGTCTGTGAATATCTAGTATTTTGTTGGTAGTGTTTCAGAAATAACTGAATTCCCCAATGGAACTTGTCAATTTTTTTTAGGTTAAGTTGTTTTCAATTTGTTGTTATATTTTTTAAATAATATCGTTGCTAGATGTAAAGTTTAAGTTATTAGAAATGAAAATTGAACGGCAAAAATTTATAAATCTGACAATGTGGTAGAAAGCAAATGTCTAATAGACATCGACACAAAAAAATAATTAACTTCTGTCGATGCGATGTCGGTTTTGGTCGATGCGATGTCGGATGTCGGTTTTCTTTTTGTGATGTTGGACAAACTGATTCAGTGATGCACTGAATCAGTTTGTCCAACATCACAAAAAGAAAACCCAGCCAACTCGGGTTGCAAAAAGGTCGATTCTCTATCCTTAGAGTGCCTTAATTGCATTTATAATTAATGATTTTCCTTTTTTGTAACATTAAGGCACGTGTTCGTTATGTGCATTTGGACACGATTTACGATTACTATGGATCCACTCATTAACTTTTAGGTCTGCTTACACAGGGTGTCGCGAAACCTTCGCTAAAACTTAAAGTAACATTTTTCTGTCATGAAAGATGAACACAAAACTACAAATAAAATATAAGTATAATACAAGCACGGGGAGTTGGAGCTTGTGAAAGTATGTTTAGAAATAAAAGGTACATTTAGAAAAAATAAATGTTTTTTGTGAAAAAGGTGCTACGTTTTATTTCTAATAATACAAGCAGTATAATTCAATCAGTATAATACAAGCAAAATAAGAAATGCAGGACATTTTTTCACTTGCAGTTTTGTGTTCATCATTCATGACAGAAAAAGGTTACTTTAGGCATTAGCGGAGGTTTCGGGACACCCTGTGTAAGCAGACCTAGAAGTTAATTAGTGGATCTATAGTACTCGTAAATCGTGTCCAAATGCACATAACGAACACTTCCCTTAATGTTACAAAACATGAAAATCATTAATTATAAGTGCAATTAAGGCACCCTAAGGGCGGAGCCAGAACTGTTGGTTATGGGTAGCAATTTATCTGCAGAAAGTAAAACGTTTCTACTTAATTTACGTTGATTATGTATGCATTTGAAGTTAATTCACTTCCATTAATCACGTTCTATTCTTGCCAATGATGTTTGTTTGTTGAGTTGCATTTATGTGTTTTAATAGACGTAAAAATGTCAAAATTTTATTATCTAAGGGCGGAGCTAGAACTGTTGGTTATGGGTAGTAATTTATCCGTAGAAAGAAAAACATTTCTTCTTAATTCACGTTGATTATGCTTGCATTTGAAGATACACTTCCATTAATCACGTTCTATTCTCGCCAGTGATATTTGTTTGTTGAGTTGCTTTTATGTATTTTAGTAGACTTCAAAATGTCAAAATTTTATCACATAAGGGTTGAGGCAGAACTGTTGGTTACGGGTAGCAATTTATCCGCAGAAAGTAAAACATTTCTTCTTAATTCACGTTGATTATGCTTGCATTTGAAGATAATTCACTTCTCGCCAATGATATTTGTTTGTTGAGTTGCATTTATGTATTTTAATAGATGTCAAAATGTCAAAATTTTATCAGCTAGGGCGGAGCCAGAACTATTGGTTATTGGTAGCTATTTATTCGCAGAAAGTAAAACATTTCTTCTTAATTCACGTTGATCATGCTTCCATTTGAAGATATTTCATTTCCATTAATCATGTTCTATTCTCACCAATAATATTTGTTTGTTGAGTTGCATGTATGTATTTTAGTAGACGTCAAAATATATTTTTATTATTATCTATGGGCGGAGCCAGAACTGTTGGTTATGGGTAGCTATTTATCTGCAGAAAGTAATACATTTCTACTTAATTCACGTTGATTATGCATTCATTTGAAGTTAATTCACTTCTCGCCAATGATATTTGTTTGTTGAGTTGCATTTATGTATTTTAATAGACGTAAAAATGTCAAAATTTTATTATCAAAGGGCGGAGCCAGAACTGTTGCTTATGGGTAGCAATTTATCCGCAGAAAGTAAAAGATTTCTTCTTAATTCACGTTGATTATGCTTCCATATGAAGATATTTCACTTGCATTAATCATGTTCTATTCTCACCAATAATATTTGTTTGTTGAGTTGCATGTATGTATTTTAGTAGATGTCAAAATGTCAAAATATTTTAATAGCCGTCAAAATGTCAAAATTTTATCACATAAGGGTGGAGGCAGAACTGTTGGTTATGGGTAGCAATTTATCCGCAGAAAGTAAAACATTTCTACTTAATTCATTGCATTCTACTTTGATTCTGCATGCATTTGAAGCTAATTCGTTTCCATTAATCACGTTCTATTCTCGCCAATGATGTTTGTTTGTTGAGTTGCATTTATGTATTTTAATAAATGTCAAAATGTCAAAATTTTATCATAACATATCTGACAGTGTTGCCAAAAGAATTTTCTAGCAAATGAAACGTATGCTGACATTACAATCACAGGCAATAATTATAACGCATATTGAACATTAGATACACAACCCTTTTTGTCGCCTAATTACTTTTCATGTCTACCAACAAAAATATCACCCTAACACAGCCAACTTTGAGAATAGATTGAATAGAGAATGGTGTTTATAGTGGGAGTGCGATTGTCTTGCAACTATTCGTGGGTCCTAATTACATTCAGTATTCTGTATTCGGTTCATTAGTAGTATGACTCTTTACAGAGTATTACATCCTCATTAAACATAATATCATCATGTCAATTAAATACAATAACAATATATAATACAATAATAATAGTAATATCAATAATATAAAGGTAAAATAATAATAATAATAAATAACATAGAGGACAGTAATATCAATAATATAAAGGTAAAATAATAATAACAATAAAAAACATAGAGGACAGCCTTATATGTGTGAATATTTATTTGACCTTAACACCCTACGGGTAGACTAAGGATCTGATTATAATAATAAAAAACATAGAGGACAGCACCTAATACAACAATACATTCACTATGAGAACCAAGTGGCCATCTTCACAAACTGTATTGTTCCCCGGATATTATAGAAGACTTCTTAAAATGCTTGAAATGAGCAAGAAGTTGGAAGCACTAGCGGTTATTGGGTTTATTTAAAAGCCCTTCGTTAGTGCTTGCATATCAGCGGACAATCGTATCAAAAGTTACAGTGTTATCCAGGCGTGGATAATTTTGAACTGCATGAGTTTTATTGCCTTATTTTCATTGATTTTTGTTCTGTGAGTGAAACACAAAAGTATGTACAAGAAATTGGTTAAGTTAGAAATGCACAACGCAAAAAAAGTAAAAGTGCATCATTAGCTAATAGAGCCAAGAAATATAACACCCTACACAAAAGTGCATTGTCAGTGCAATCAATAACCTGCACCTGGTGTTTCAGAGCTGCGTTTTAAAACACTGCGTAGTTTCTCAATCCCCGACGATCCCAATAAGGGGGGAACTAATAAGATCGGGACGCGCACTCCTCGGACGACGCACAATCGATCAGCTTTCTCTTCCTCCAACATAAAATTAATTCGAATCCTTTCGATCGTCGATCGAGCCGAGTTCAAGATCTCTGAGCGCGCCGAGAAACAACGGGCCACTATTAGAAAGTGCCGTGCGAATTTTCCCAAGAGCGCAGACTTTTCAGGAGATAGAGAATGGACGAACGGAAATGAACGCAGCGCAAAAAAAACAATGATTTAGAGGTCTAAACGGATGCAAATGATTGAAATTAAAGATTTGTTGTGGTCGTAATTAATGCGCATAAATTACCGCAACTAAAATCGCGAGAAAAAAGGCATTTCAGAAGGCAACGGCCACACCACGTTGATCGCACCGGTTCTCGTCCGGTCACCGAAGTTAAAAAGAATTTCAGTCGTTACGTAAAAATTGATTCATAAGTAATTTGTTATAGTTGCGATGAACACGAAGCGTGCTTAGTAGGCTCTAAGACTTATAGTATAGGTAGTACAGTAGACACGCAAAGCATCAAGCTACCGCGTATAAGTTTAGACATTTCAGTCGGATTCCTGTGATTTAACTTGAATTGGAAATATTGTATGTTTGTATTTGATTTGCTGCCGAGATTTGGTTCAACATCTTTGGAAACACACCTAGCGCTCTCCCAAGAAAACGGCGGCTCACGTTAAATGCCAAAATCGAGTATTTTTAGAGCATTTCCTAGCTGCGAGCAATTGCCGTTATGAAACTCCCACGCCGTCAAGTATCCAGCGTTTTGCCTGCATTCCGTAACAAAGCGTTTCCGAACCTTCCTCTTGCAGCGACGGCGAAGAGGACCTATGAGGACCTCTGACCTATGAGAAGGAACCTTTCACTTTCCGCTCTGTGGATGGTGTCCGCGGGAGCAGCGCAGGTTTCCAAGCCAAGACACCTTCCTCCGGCTCCGGAATTCTCATTTGAGTGTATATTTAGCGTAATTAATCTCGCATATTAATGCCGGAAGTCGCGACCAGGCGACTTCCGCTTAATCTCGTTATAATACGCACAGGTGAAACGCACGTGGAGGCAGTCGATTTAATTAATTGGATCAGAGGGGGGGAATCCATTCGATAACTTGAACTCTGCACCTTGAAAGTGACCCCTGGTGAATTGCTCACACTGCATTGGGCGACGATCCCTATAATTCAGTTATTTTAAGAGAGCTGCAACTCTAGGAGATGTAAAGTTTTCGGTAGGATGAAGCAAATTTTGTTCTTCGCGCAACGCATGAGTCTAGAAATGCGAATACGTCGACGCGATTTGTCTCTTTTGTATTCCTTTTACACAATTCTTTAATCTTTACACAATTGGTATTTTTATCGGAAGTCGCAACTTTGCTTGTAACGATTATCTATTAACAATATTTAACAAAACGTATAGATTTTATTCGAAGCAATAGATAAAAAAATCCAAGGAGAAATCCCGTGGCTGCGTCGCGACGCCAGGGTACAGCACCGGGCGCTTTAGCAAGACACTGCGACTGATCTGTCGATTGGGAATTTGAAAGAGATAAGGAGAGATCATGGTGGTCCAGTATGGCAAATTAATTGCGTGTTATTACAACGATAGCGCGCATAATTATCAGCTGAAATATTTAATTAGGCGCTAATGTATGTAAACATTAATCTCGATTTGGTAGTTATAATAATGACCGAAGGTTTAAAAAATTGCAGCTTCCAATTCGGTAAAAATCGAGCACATGTACGTCGAAGGCCCGAGTAATTGAACTTCGTGGGTTCGATTCGCAGACAGGACAACATAAAAATTGTTCAATCAACCCCTATACCTAACAACGCCGGCGGCGCACAGTGGTCGGAATTTCCAAAAAATTGGGATTTAATCTAAGGAACCTTCCAAAAATCTCAAAACCTTGTATGTAGGTGTATTTCGGACTTTGAAATAAGATTCTGAGATAACGTTTGAGAAGTTCTAAAAATTCAAAATGGCCGATCAAATATGGCGTACAAAAATCTCAAATTCGTGTCCAATTTGAATTCTGTGTTGACAATAATTTCGAAAAAAAAAAATTCTTTACCTATCTATTAACAATATTTAACAAAATGTATAAATTTAATTCGAAGCAATAGATAAAAAAATTCAAGGAGAAATCCCGTGGCTGCGTCGCGACGCCAGGGTACAGCACCGGGCGCTTTAGCAAGATATTGCGACTGATCTGTCGATTGGGAATTTGAAAGAGATAAGGAGAGATCATGGTGGTCCAGTATGGCAAATTAATTACGTGTTATTACAACGATAGCGCGCATAATTATCAGCTGAAATATTTAATTAGGCGCTAATGTATGTAAACATTAATCTCGACTTGGTAGTTATAATAATCACCGAAGGTTTAAAAAATTGCATCTTCCAATTCGGTAAAAATCGAGCACATGTACATCGAAGGCCCGAGTAATTAAACTTCGTGGGTTCGATTCGCAGACAGGACAACATAAAAATTGTTCAAACAACCCCAATACCAAACAACGCCGACGCCGCACAGTGGTCGGAATTTCCAAAAAAATGGGATAATCTAAGGAACCTTCCAAAAATCTCAAAACCTTGTATGTAGGTGTAATTCGGACTTAGATATAAGATTCTTAGATAACGATTGAGAAGTTCTAAAAATTCAAAATGGCCGATCAAATATGGCGCACAAAAATCTAAAATTCATGTCCAATTTGAATTCTGTGTTGACAATAATTTCGAAAAAAAATTGTTTACCTATCTATTAACAATATTTAACAAAACGTATAGATTTTATTCGAAGCATTAGATAAAAAATGAATTTTTACCAATGTTATATGAAAATGTTAATTTTTTTTTAATTTGGTGTTACTTCACTACTAAATTATCATACGATTTTTTTGTTTGAAAACACATAATTTCAAAATTGTGTTTCAATATTGTGATTAGCGTTTGGTTAACAGAAAATATCTAATTTAAGGTTAAAGTTCTCCACAATCCAAGAGTCTTGGGAAAATGAATTTCATACAAAAAGTATGCCATTTTTATTTATGTTTAACTACATATTGTATTTTAAAAAGTATTCATAAAAATGCCATAATTACAAGAGCAATCTTCTAAGGTCTAATGTGAAATGTATCAAACTAAGAAAAACGTTAAGATTCAGTAATGTGTGTATCGACATACCTTTTACATCTTTGGATTGTCGTTACTAATATTTATTGTACACTCCTATATTAATATTATTTACTTCATATAATAATAATAATGATTTTATTTACGGGAAGTTCCCTTTAGAATATACAAATTATAATTCAATTTTATTTTATACTGCCTGCCTAATTTTTTTTTAATCAACTATTTTATTATAAAATGTAAACTTTAAACAAATACATAAAATAAATAAAATTCGCGAATAGTCCGATATTCAAATCTATTAATAACTGATTTTAATTTTCATCATCCTTTAACTGTTTTATTTGCGCAATATTTATCAGTATTTGTTGGTGCTCTCAGTTATTTCAGTACTTAGCATTGATGCACGTAGATTACGTTTTATGTCGATTAAACTGCATGTTTTGATGATATAAATTTATATTTAAGGTTGTTTTAATAAGTACTTACTAGTATTTGTTCATTTACTTTATTATTTTTCACCTATCACCTATTTATCATTAGTTTCGGTTATGAAAAACCATCTTCAGAGGCATATGTATTTAATGTTTTTATGTAATGTATTTATTGTAATTCATAACCGAAACTAGACAGGCGATCAAAATAAATAATACAATAAAAAAACAAATACCAGTAAGTACTTATCAAAAACACCCTTATGCTTTTATTGACTCATTCTACACCGTAAGGTCCTACAGAATAAAAGTGACTTATTATTATTATTATTATTATATAACTGGTAATTATGGATAAAACCTTAAACTCAATAAATTTATATAGTTCTGCGACTCAACTCCTATATTAAGACATTGTATTACTTGATACAAGGTTTCTATTAAATAAATTACTATTTCAAATTGATCACTGAGATAGTGAAAATAAATTAATGGTTATTATACATATATAAATAATTTTTATATACATGTAAATATATTCCTTCATTAATTTTATTGTATTACTTGATACAAGGTTTCTATTAAATAAATTACTATTTCAAATTGATCACTGAGATAGTGAAAATAAATTAATGGTTATTATACATATATAAATAATTTTTATATACATGTAAATATATTCCTTCATTAATTTTAGGAAAATGAAACATGTATGTAGATATATTTGTTCTAAACAAATTTAATGATTTTTCGTATGTACCATGTTTTCTAGAAATTGATTCTGTTTCTGTTTATTACTAATTATAACATTAATATAGTTTATTTTAATGTTTCTGTCATATTTAAGACATTTTTCATATGCAAATTAAGATATTATTATAGATACCTACGTCCAATTAGAATTCTGTGTTGACAATAATTTCGAAAAAAAATTGTTTACCTATCTATTAACAATATTTAACAAAACGTATAGATTTTATTCGAAGCAATAGATAAAAAAATAATTTTTGCCAATGTTATCTGAGAATGTTTATTTTTTACTCATTTTGTTTTTAATTTGGTGTTACTTCACTACTAAATTATCATAAGATTTTTTTGTTTGATAGCACATAATTTCAAAATTGTGTTTCAATATTGTGATTAGCGTTTGATTAACAGAAAATATCTAATTTAAGGTTAAAGTTCTCCACAATCCAAGAGTCTTGGGAAAATTAATTTCATACAAAAAGTATGCCATTTTTATTTATGTTTAACTACATATTGTATTTTAAAAAGTATTCATAAAAATGCCATGATTACAAGAGCAATCTTCTAAAGTCTAATGTGAAATGTATCAAACTAAGAAAAACGTTAAGATTCGGTAATGTGTGTATCAACATACCTTTTACATCTTTGGATTGTCGTTACTAATATTTATTGTACACTCCTATATTAATATTATTTACTTCATATAATAATAATAATAATGATTTTATTTACGGGAAGTTCCCTTTAGAATATACAAATTATAATTCAATTTTATTTTATACTGCCTGCCTAATATTTTTTTTAATTAACTATGTTATATAAAATGTAAACTTTAAACAAATACATAAAAATACATAAAATTCGCCAATAGTCCGATATTCAAATCTATTAATAACTGATTTTAATTTTCATCATCCTTTAACTGTTTTATTTGCGCAATATTTATCAGTATTTGTTGGTGCTCTCAGTTATTTCAGTACTTAGCATTGATGCACGAAGATTACGTTTTATGTCGATTAAACTGCATGTTTTGATGATATAAATTTATATTTAAGGTTGTTTTAATAAGTACTTACTAGTATTTGTTCATTTACTTTTTTTTTTCACCTATCCCCTATTTATCAATAGTTTCGGTTATGAAAAACCATCTTCAGAGGCATATGTATTTAATGTTTTTATGTAATGTATTTATTGTAATTCATAACCGAAACTAGACAGGCGATCAAAATAAATAATAAAATAAATAAACAAATACCAGTAACTACTTATAAAAAACAACCTTATGCTTTTTATTGACTCATGCTATACCGTAAGATCCTACAGAATAAAAGTGACTTATTATTATTATTACATAACTGGTAATTATGGATAAAACCTTAAACTTGATAAATTTATATATTTCTGCGACTCAACTCCTATATTAAGACATTGTATTACTTGATACAAGGTTTCTATTAAATAAATTACTATTTCAAATTGATCACTGAGATAGTGAAAATAAATTAATTGTTTATACTTAATGAAAATAATTTTTAAATACATGTAAATATATTCCCTCATTAATTTTAGGAAAATAAAACATGTATGTAGGTCTATTTGTTCTAAACAAATTTAATGATTTTTCGTATGTACCATGTTTTATAGAAATTGATTCTGTTTCTGTTTATTACTAATTATAACATTAATATACTTTATTTTAATGTTTCTGTCATATTGAAGACAATTTTTCATATGCAAATTAAGATATTTATTGTCGTTCAATAAATTTTAGCGTCACTTTTATCAGTAATCCAAGCATTTACCGATTATACAAAAAAATAACTGAGAGTACCAACAAATAGTGATAAATATTGCGTAAATAAATCAGTTAAAGGATGATGAAAATTAAAATCAGTTATTAATAGATTTGAATATCGGACTATTGGCGAATTATATTTATTTTTATGTATTTGTTTAAAGTTTATATTTTATAATAACATAGTTAATTAAAAAATATATTAGGCAGGCAGTATAAAATAAAATTGAATTATAATTTGTATATTCTAAAGGGAACTTCCCGTAAATAAAATCATTATTATTATTATATGAAGTAAATAATAATAATATAGGTGTGTAAAATAAATATTAGTAACGACAATCCAAAGATGTAAAAGGTATGTTGATACACACATCACTGAATCTTAACGTTTTTCTTAGTTTGATACATTTCACATTAGACTTTAGAAGATTGCTCTTGTAATTATGGCATTTTTATGAATACTTTTTAAAATACAATATGTAGTTAAACATAAATAAAAATGGCATACTTTTTGTATGAAATTCATTTTCCCAAAACTCTTGGATTGCGGAGAACTTAAACCTTAAATTAGATATTTTCTGTTAATCAAACGCTAATCGCAATATTGAAACACAATTTTGAAATTATGTGCTTTCAAACAAAAAAAATCTAATGATAATTTAGTAGTGAAGTAAAACCAAATTAAAAAAAAATAAGTAAAGAATTAACATTTTCAGAAAACATTGGAAAAAAATCATTTTTTGTCTATTGCTTCGAATAAAATCTATACGTTTTGTTAAATATTGTTAATAGATAAGTTAACTTTTTTTTTTCGAAATTATTGTCAACACAGAATTCAAATTGGACATGAATTTTAGATTTTTGTGCGCCATATTTGATCGGCCATTTTGAATTTTTAGAACTCCTCAATCGTTATCTAAGAAGTCCGAAATACACCTACATACAAGGTTTTAAGATTTTTGGAAGGTTCCTTAGATTAAATCCCATTTTTTTGGAAATTCCGACCACTGTGCGCCGCCGGCGTTGTTTGGTATTGGGGTTGATTGAACAATTTTAATGTTGTCCTGTCTGCGAATCGAACCCACCAAGTTTAATTACTCGGGCCTTCGATGTACATGTGCTCGATTTTTGCCGAATTGGAAGCTGCAATTTTTTAAACCTTCGGTCATTATTATAACTACCAAATCGAGATTGATGTTTACATACATTAGCGCCTAATTAAATATTTCAGCTGATAATTATGCGCGCTATCGTTGTAATAACACGCAATTAATTTGCCATACTGGACCACCATGATCTCTCCTTATCTCTTTCAAATTCCCAATCGACAGATCAGTCGCAGTATCTTGCTAAAGCGCCCGGTGCTGTACCCTAGCGTCGCGACGCAGCCACGGGATTTCTCCTTGGCATTGACGCCGGCTGCTGACGTCACAGGCGTCGGCGTCGATCGATGGCCACCCCCGCACCCCGCACGCCCGCAGCCGAGGGCGGCATGCAAATGCTCGCAATTATAACGCGCTGGGCGTGTTGCCCAGCCTGCTTGATTACTGGGCCACGAGATAAGACGAAGGATGCGTTTATTGTGTGGCCATCAGAGAATTGCAACATGTTTTGGAGGTCTTTGGCTCGTTTCACCACGCAGGTGTTAATGGAAGATAATTATTTCAATACCAAATTATTTTTAAACAGCCAAATGCATTGGCGTTTAATTCTTTAGCGGGCCATAAAAATTTATTGTTTTATGAGATTGTGTGGCAACAGATGGCAGTCACAGATTTTTGTTTTATTTTTCGATGCTATAATTCTGTAATTACCAATTTTATTGGTACCTGCTCTCATGTTCCATTCCGGATACTTTTATTTTTGTAGTACCTAGAGACATATTAATGAAGATCATATTTAAAAATTAAAGTGTATTGTTAATACGTTATTTTAACAGTCAGATGATTATACATAGTTGATAAAAATAAACTGCAATTTTTTCGAGAGAAAAAAAAGCAATCTGATATTTTTAAGACAAAATATCCTCAGAGCAATAATTGCTAGTCTTGAGAGAGATGCACAGCAATTTCAAGCTAATAACTTGATTGATTAGTGATTACTCCTCATTGCTAATTATCCGCTAACCAATTACGAACACAGAGAAAGCAATAAATAGCCGAGGAAATCGAACTTATAATTATTTGTATCACTGAATAGAACATGAGTTGAGTCGTCCTTTATATTGCTTATTGATTTTATTATTTATTTATTTGCTGTATAAATAGAAGTGGAATTGCTAAGTATAGGAGAGAAGATGGGGTTGGAAACACAAATAATGCACTACAATGAAGTGAGAAAATCAAAAGTAAAAAAGTTTTTCTTATTATTAACTCAGGCACTGAACAAAAAAAAACATGCTGAAAGTAATGAAAGTAACATTTAAATTTCAGCGCTGGAAATTTAAATGATCACTCAGTATAACGATTGTTATTCAGTAATTGTTTTATATCTACAATTTATTTCAATCATTTTGAATTTAAAATATTGAATATATAACCCCTTTTTATGCGTTGTTTTGCAAAACAAAACAGTTCTTAACAGAAATACAAAATTTAAATTTAACACAAAATTAAATTGGATGTGTGAGTGGTTACCACTTAGTATACAGTAGTATACACATATTAGTATAGGAATAATAAAACACTTGGTATAAACTCATAAGAATGGCTAAGAGGCCGAAACAAGTGTAGAGTTCTTTTCTATATGTACTGTGAAACGTCAACCAAGTGTTTTATTATTCCTATACAAAATTAAATGCTTTTAGTGTACTGCAATATCTTGTTTAACAAATTACTGTAAAACTGTGTTATTAACTGTAAACACATGGGCATATAATCGACGCAGAAAAAAGTTGCAAATTGTCTACCATAAGCGAATGTCAACCACTTAATTACTGGGAACAGCTTTTATATCAAATTATGACATCAGCAATGACTCAGCGAGTGTCAATAAGCAAACATTTGGTTTGCAATTATGTAAATGGAGTTCCCCTGGTGTTTTTCAACTCGTTCATGACTAAAACCCGTGGGCTGAGGATATGTAAATGCATCTAGGGATCATCAATGGAAATTATCGGTTCCCACAACAAGGATGAACGTAAAATAGATTTGTGTCTTAACTAACTGGCATGATTTAATATATATATATATATATATATATATATATATATATATATATATATATATATATATATATATATATATATATATATATATATATATATATATATATATATATATATATATATATATATATATATATATATATATATATATATATTTATCATTACACCTTCTACCAATTAGTATAGGTGAGGAATGATTTAATAATTTATATAAAAAATGATCTGTACTATCGAATATTAAAATTTGCCCTGATAGGGTGTAGGGCTACAATTATAGCAATGAACTCCACAAATTATAAATAAAAAATATATCGTGATAACCTTAAGGAAGCAACTAGACGTCTTGCATACTTAATACTGTTATCTCAAAACTGTGTTTTGGCTATTTAATATTCATTTACAGCATGCCATCCATAAATATTGAAGCAATGTGAAAGTTTCAATGTCATAGTCGTTAATAATTAGAATGCCACTTACACCAATACCGATCCCATGCCGACTTCCTCGGACGTCCCCCTTGCCGCTTCATAAACCTTTCCTAACAATAAATAATGCAACTGCGACTTTTGTGAGAAGAGTTTATAACCCAAATAACCATAAAACTCTTTTCTTTTTCCAGCAACAAGGCCATCGCTGATTATCTAAGTAGCAATGGCTACATGGATGCCCTCGAGGCTTTCAAGAAAGAGGCGGACATGCCCGGCGAGGTGGAGCGCAAGTTCGGCGGCCTGCTCGAGAAGAAGTGGACGTCCGTTATCCGTCTGCAGAAGAAGGTGATGGAGCTGGAGTCGAAGCTGAACGAGGCCGAGAAGGAGTTCATCGATGGGGCGCCGACCAGGGGCAAACGCAGCCCTTCAGAGTGGATACCCAGGCCGCCCGAGAAACACAGTCTATCTGGTAAAAAATCACCTTCAGAAGTTTTTGACATACATATTTTATTACTGGTTGTGCAATGGCAAAGTAGAGCGGAAGCACCCGAGATCCGTATGATGCTTTTTGAGTAGATAGGTACTTCTAGAAAACACATAGCTTAAGTTAGTGCCAGTTTGTCACATCACTTTTGAGATTGCACATATTTGCATGTTCGCATTAGAGGAACCGCCTTGCTAAACATTTAAGTTAAGCACTGAATCCAAACTGGTTGTGCTTTAAACAAGTATAAAAATGTTTGGCAAGGTCTTAGGCCGATAAGTTGTCTTGAAAACTTCTCAGTGTGGTTTCCTTGCAATAACATACAGCAAAATCAGAACATGGGTGTTAATTGTGTCAATTAAATATTTAATACCTGTATAGGTTTTAGCTACAGTCATATGCATCCAAAGTATACACTTCAGTAATCGCACTTAACTTCTCACCAATTTTCTACTTTATTTTTCACGTTTTGTAAATTGTATTATTCAACATATAATTTCTGTCTCTGTTACACCCACATATTATTGACCTTTCTTAAACTTTTTTAATTAGAGATGATGTTTAGGGTAATCGAGTAAATTGTAGTGCTCACACAAGTACGACATGATAATAATATCTCCAACTACTATTTGAAAACTTTAAATCAACCCCAAACATTGTTGATCCCATTGTATAAATAAATAATCTGGAAATTTGTTGCTAACGACTTTAATGATTATTAATTATCTATAATTAGCAATAATCGCTATTTTTCACTGTGTATTCAATGCCACCAAAACATTATTGAAAAATAAGATAGAAAATTACCTCTTGTGATTTTAGGTCACAGGGCGCCCGTCACGAGGGTGATCTTCCACCCGGTCTTCAACCTAATGGTGTCGTCCAGCGAGGACGCCACCATTAAAGTCTGGGACTTTGAGGCCGGCGAGTATGAGCGCACCATGAAGGGCCACACGGACTCGATCCAGGACATAGCGTTCGACGCGCAGGGCAAGCTGCTGGCGTCTTGCAGTGCGGACATGTCCGTCAAGCTGTGGGATTTCCAGTCGTACGAGTGCGTCCGCACAATGCTCGGCCACGACCACAACGTGTCCAGCGTGGCCTTCCTGCCCGCCGGGGATTTCGTCGTTTCCTCCAGTCGGGACAAGACCATCAAGATGTGGGAGGTTGCTAATGGATACTGCGTAAAGACATTCAGCGGGCACAGAGATTGGGTAATTTGTTAATTCATTATTTTGTTTTATTGACTGTTTATGGTTGAAGAGAAATGGTATTACAACACTACGTCTATTGTACAGTAATGCAATCTAATGTTAAAGTTAAAAGATGTTTAGGTTAAAGGTATGGTTAAAGTCTTGTTAAAGTAAAGACACTTTAAGTTGATATCATTTTAACATAAGCTGACAATAGAGAAAAAGTAAGAAATTTTCGTAATTTTTTTATTATAAAATAGACTACACTGATAATTAACCGCTAAGGTGTTGTTAGATACTATATGATGTTGCGGATGCATTTCATATTTCTTTGTTCACTGTTGAAATTTGAAGAATGTAATCGGTGATTGTTAGCACCGAAAATAAAAACTTAATGGATCAATCTAACTGCTCAATAAATTTTGACATTTAGTTACCAATCGTTGCTTAAAGTTGTTAGTAATATGACGTAACTATTTTTAAATCTAATTTAGGCTTGAATGTCCACTCAACTGCGTTAATCTTGACGGTTAAGCTTAATTTCTTTATCGGTTCGTTTTTAGGTGCGTATGGTAAGGTCATCGCCCGATGGAACTATGCTGGCCAGCTGTTCCAACGATCAGACCGTGCGTGTGTGGTTGGTGGCCAACAGAGAGTGCCGGCAGGAGCTGCGCGGACATGACCACGTCGTGGAGTGCATCGCATGGGCACCCGACAGTGCCTCGCATGCGATTAACGAGGGAGCCGGCGCAGACAACCGAAAGGGGGCCCATCAAGGGCCATTCTTGGCTTCTGGCTCAAGAGATAAGAACATCAGGTAATTATTGGCGAAGTTTACTTCGTTGTTAGCTGTGTTAACGGTGTGGTTTTGCCGAGCAGGATATGGGACGTCGGCGCAGGTGTTTGCCTTATCACACTGATCGGGCACGATAATTGGATCCGTGGCTGCGTGTTCCACCCCGGTGGTAAATTCTTAGTGTCGGCAAGTGATGATAAAACGCTTCGTGTATGGGACTTACATAACAAACGTTGTATGAAAACCATAGAAGCTCACAAGCACTTTTGCACTTCAGTCGGTAAGTACAATTGTTTTTATTTTATGTTACCATTTTAACATAATCTAAACAAATAAACATAGGTCTAAACATTGGTTCTACTGTAATACTAATAATAATGCAGGTGCTGCACAACTCCGTTACTTTATAATACAGTTGTTACTAATAATAATTTTTCAGATTTCCATAAGTCACATCCGTTCGTTATTTCCGGCAGTGTGGATCAGTCAGTGAAAGTCTGGGAGTGTCGTTAGTTTACGTGAGAAACAGTTGTGCATAGTTTGTAGTGTTTATCGGAATGGTAAGGTCCGTTATGTGAAAACGATGCTTGGACACAGTCACATGCAAGTAAACTCACTCGCAAACACACACATGTACACACAACTCACGGTTTATACATAGCCTACACGTGCACCCAATTACTGTCATTCCATTGCTGCCCAAGACCGTGTTCAACTGCCGATTGTGAACGGCCCGACCAACACATTGCAATTTGTGTAAATTGGAGCTGCTCGATGCCGGTACTTTTTTGAAGCAAAGCTGTGTTTGTGTCCAAGTGCGAGAGGTGATGTAAGAGAAAAAGGTTTATTTAAATCAATTATGTTTTATATGACTTATTTATATTTAGTTATTTTGTCAGATTCTAATTTTAAAACCAGATATTTTTAAGTTTTTAATCGCAATATAATTGTGTTGTACATTTTTTTTTTATGAGTCTGATGGAAAGAAGTCCTTGATTATTTTGTCGGTGTATTGCGGTTTCTTGTTATATATCATTATATACTTGCAAACGCTGATATTTATACAAAAACATATTTAATATAGGAAACACATAAATTTCAAGGTTAAATGTTAAGCGCTCGGCTCCGGCGAGTCAGCCCGTGGCCGGCTCGCCACTGCCGAATCTGAATTGCTCTTCAATCTATTTAAGTAACTTATTAAAATGTAAACTGTAGCTTAATCGATGTAGAACGCCTATTTGTGTAGCACCGCTCCGCTAGAGTTAACATTAAAGTGTCTAGAATGAGAGCTCAACTATTAACAATAGAAATATAATTGCCCGATAGTAATTTTAATACCTTCTCTTTTATGTTAAACGTAGTAATACTTGTGATGTGGGAAACAGTTCGTCCTTCGTTATTTAAAAAACCTTGGATTTGAATAACTAATCTTAAGATATCTATATTAAAAAAAAGTATATTGGTGATATGGATTGGGCAGGCTTCTATATAAAAAAAACGAAAACTTGATGATATTTAACAGTCGCCTCTGGACGGCTCTTGCTTACACCAAGAGCCACCCGGGGAGTGGTTTCCCAGTTGGAGGTTTGACCGGCTCCGATTTATTTTTGTAAAATAGCTATCAGTGGTATGAATATAAAACGCTTTAACATGTTTAAAAAAGACCCGAAATATTGAGAATCAGCCATTATCACAAAATATATACGGATTGTTGGTGTGTTGGCATGATGAATTGTTGAATCGTAGTGCCGGCGCTTTTATTTTGTAAGAATGGATGGTGTTCTCGCTGGTTTACAGTACTATAAAGGTTTAAATAAATATAATTACCTCCCGTACCCATAACTAATTGTTTCTCTGTAAGGTTTTATGTAATAAAATGCTTTACAGTCAGTACAAACGCATGGCGGGCTTCGTACATCGCAAAGCCTGCGCCCTGCTTCCTCGCCTCGCTTTGAGGACAGGCATGCGGTATTCGCAATAATGGTTTCAGTTACATTGGCTCGTTATTTTAGAGGAATAATGCACAGCACAATAAATTTCATTTGATGCGTTTCTCATTGTCCCGTGTTTATTATCTAATCTAAGCGAGATCATGTTAATATTCTCTTGTGTATATAAAATATATTATATCTACCCTAAAGACAACTTGATTTAATTGCATTAATAAACTTAAAAATCTAATGTTACTTGATAGTGCTTTTATTTGCAACAATGCCTATATGAATTAAAAAATTCAATTGTAACCTATATTTTTTTGCTTAGAAGTTTACTCCTTCATTTCACCCATTTGAATTTCATTTCTGATCCATTAAATTTATATTTCTGTTCTCAGGTAAAATACATTGCAAATGTTGCTCTTACAATGCATATATGTAAATGTATCAAGCGAAACAATAAATGTAATTTTAAAGTTGGAAGGTAAACATACAGTGGTCCGTAGTCTGTGCTCGCCTTAGGTTACAAGGTGCTGCTTTCTAAAGTAATTTTTACAAAGAAAGATTTTTTTGAGATATAAAAATGGTGGGTGCACATCAAAACAATTCGATAATGTTTCTATACATTTATTAAAATTTTTACCAAAATGTTGAAATCTCTTTAAAATGACAGCTCTAAAAGAGCTTTTAACGCTGATAGTGAGCGGAGAATACGGACTATTGTGTCTTACATGAAAACTCGTGATATGGTTAAGAGCGATTTGTACAATCTAGTTTATTTTGCTTTGATCTTTATGATGGATTGGTAATGCAGATTTAAAAGAGTCATTAATTGGCAACATCATTTAAGTAATTGTTTTTAATTAACTTATAGGCCCATTCTTAGCATTATTTGTAATAATGCTATTGCTATGAGCATTTTCAACAGCATCAAAACGCTGTTGAAAATGCCTATAACGATAGCATTGTCATTGTGTAGCGTTGCGTCGCATAAGAAATCTATAAATGGGCCTTAACTCAATCTACAGTTGATTGCAAAAAAAAAGTAGACAAAAACAGTTTACTTGTTTTTTATCAAAATGTTTGATGTTTAGAATCATATCCAAAAAGGTTTTCAAGATAATTTTGAGTATTTTTGAACACTAGCCCTCGGTAATTTAATTAAATGGTGAGACTATCGATCAGCAGCAACTTCAATGCGCAGTTATGGATGATCTGTAGCCTGCAAGTATTTGAAAATTTACTATAGAAAGCTATTTAATGCATGACTATGTACATTCTAAGTCTGGACAATGAATTCAACTAAAGATTATTTATTGAGACATACTTATGTTGCGCAAATTGCAGTGTGAGGAAAAAAATATCACTTCTGCGTTTGGCTACAAATATCGTGAACGATTTTCATACTGGGAGATTTCACAGGGTGGCTATCTGTAGAAAAAGAAAGGAACTGTGACGTTGACAATCGGGCAGGCAACATATGCACGCGTGAAAAAACGGTTGTGAAGTGTACGTCTGGGTTTACTTTTGGACGTTTTATTTCCATGATTTTGACAAACCACCATCTAAAATGAGGCCGACGAGGCGCTCTAATGGAGAAGGGCCCAGAGGGTAACACTGCAAACCCATAACCTCTGTGCAAAGTCCAGAATATTCAGAGATGGACGAGGAACGGACTAGAAAAATCGAGAAGGGATTGGAGAAGGTATGCGTATTTTTAGCACAACTTCCTTTAATTGTGTCTAAATATAACCTTCCGACTTGTTTACGTCCCCCTCGCATGTCCATGTCGCAAGCCATTTAGTCCCCATGCCACTTGGGATGTATATTGATCCAACAGCTTGTATGAACAACAAATAATTCAAGATACGGTTGAACAAAGACGCAGAGACCGCCAGAAATGATGCTAAATATAATCCCACTGTATATTTATAGCTCGCCGAGTACAAGAAAAAGAAGCAGAAAGAGAAGACGATGTCTGCGAATAGTTCCAGCACGGATTCCTCACTTTCCCTCAGCCCGATGCTTCTGCCGGAGTCTGGTAAAGACAAGGAGCATGACACCGACGGTGAACAACTGTCCGAAGCAAGCAGTATATCAGGTTATTATTTTATACAATGTAACACCAAAATATATCGAGCGTTCAACAAAAATCAGCAACGATGTTGGTGGACTTAGCAGATTTAGTTCCTCATCCACTTTGAAAATGATCTTGAAAATTGAATAGTAATTAATTAATCGTAAAATTTTAATTTTTAAACCCCGTTTATTTCAGAGCACATATCCAGTGTAAATAGCGTTGAAAACGACCGTTCCTTCCAAGAAATCGAGATCTCACACGTCCCCTCCAACCTATCGCTAATCCTGCGGGGCTCCGAAGAAATCACGAACATCTCCCAAGAAAACCGCCCGTCTCTTAACTCCGACGACAGTGCGATCCTCTCGTCTGCCGGGAAGAATGCGCGCAGCATCCTCGAGGAGATCCTGCGCAATGACCAGTTCAAATCTGAGAGCGAGCGGCTTAAGAGTGACTCGCTGCGGTCGGGCGACAACAGCTTGGATATCTTTGAAGGCGTCAACTTGGATGACAGCAGCATCAACGATTACGTGCTGAGGCTGAAGAACGAAGACACGCCGAGGGGGGACGATAACAGCGACATGACCATTAGGAACTTGAAAGAACTCGTGAGCGCCAAGGAGAGCATCATCGCCGCGCTGAGCACCGAGCTAGATTCGGTGAAAGAGGTCGCTAGTAATCAGAGTACACTTAGTTTAAATACCACTTTGACGGAGTATAAGCAGTGTCAGGAAGAATGTACAAACAAGGTTTGTTGCATGGTGATTTTGAGAATTTAAATTCACTGCTAGAGGGCAAGAGAACTTAGGCTCAGTTGTACGATCGTGGATCATCCTTGACCATGGTTCAGTTCCCTAGGATACAATTGTTAATACAATTGTATCCCAGGTAACTGAACCACAATCAAGGATGATCTACGATCGTACAACTGGGCCTTAGAATGCCTCAGATAACCTATCGGAAGGCATCTGAGTAATATCTTAACCTGGGTGATGTTTTTGGTTGTCAGTTGTTATTAATCGAAAGTACTAATTATTACACCCAACAGCAATTGAAATTTAAATCATAGATTTATATCTCATGTAAATTTTTGTTATTTTAAGATTGTGGAGTATAAAAATGCGTTGAGCCTACGAGACGGTCTCATCGAGAACCTTACTGAATCACTACAGCAGTCCGTCGTCAACGAGCAAGAGCTGCGTGCGGATTGCGAGCAGCTTGCCAATGATATCCAGGCGTTGCAGACGGAACTTGCTAAAGCTGTGAGTTATATTAAAAACCATCAGTGCTCATTTGAAACCCAGGGTGCTTCTGAGGACAAGAAGGCAGATAATCAACTTTGTGTTGATGACAATAGGGACGGCAATGATGAAATTATTGAATATGTGAAGTGTGCTGATCAAAAAGAACACAGTGCTGCTAAAACTGTAGATGTTATTAAATGTGTCGATCAAAATAAAGAAGGCGACGAGGCTGTGGATAGTTTTAAGTGTACGGCTCAAAATAAGGACGTCGACGATTGTTTTAAAGATAAGCTGAGTTTAGAAAAAGAAAGTGCTATGGAACCTGTGCATCTTGTTAAAGGTGCACAAAGTGCCGAAAAGAAGAAAGCTGTGGTAGCTGTTTTTAGTGAGAAAACAGATCCCTCCCGGGATCTCCGTGATATATGCTCAAGACTGGAGGAGCTGTTGACTCCAAAGCAAATTTTTGTGTTGGATGACTTGAAGCTTCATATTAATGAGTACATTCAAAAGATGATTGTAAATAATAAGCAGGTGCAGGATGATGAAATCAAAATACTTAAGGTAATTAGTAGTGATAGTTTAATTCCCAAATTCTTGTTACATTGCATTAGCACAGGCCTCCTGGATGATTATGACACTATATTGGCTAACAAAATATCAAAATTTTTACCAAAAAATTTAAATCGACCCAAACATTGTTGATTGTATTGTGTACACTTTGATGTAGATCACCTAGTAGCCGATTTCAGTGTATTACAATATACCCCACGAAAAGCTAGGATTATTATATCTTAAGGTTAATTCCATTATTGTATTGAATGTGAAAAACCTCATTGTTATTGAAATGCTTTAGAATCGTACAAAATATAATATTGCTGTTTAGGATAAGTTGGAACAAGAGAAAAACGAGTCAAACAATGAGATTGCTAGACTAAGGCAACTTTTGGCTAGTGTTCGATGTGGCTCCACAGAGATAGTTGAGCTACGACAAGAGCTGGATGCAAAGTACGTGCATGAGATGGAAGAGCTTCGGACCTACTATGAAAAAAAATGTGCAGATATGGAGAAGCAGTAAGTTTATAAATACTTGATCGATGTGGCTTTTATTTGTTGAAAATTCATAATTACTAATGTATGAAATAAAGTTACACACTTTTTTAAAAAAATTCAAAATTGTTTTTATTGTTCTCGAAATTATTTCTTCACCTGAAGAAGCCACAGTGTGGCGAAAAAATTGTCGTGAACAATAAAAACAATGTTGTATTTTTTTTAAAAGTGCGTAACTTTATTTCATACATTAGTATTTATAAATACTGATTACTTGCTCATTAACCACCAATTATGTGCAACTATGGCCATATCTTATAACTGAAAATATGAATAAAATCCTCTAGATTGCTTCTCCTTTGGCGTATCAAATATATGAATCACGACGATTCTACTGTTAAATTTAGATACTTTCTTACTTGCATAAACTTGAAGTGAAGAAATTACTTAGATTTATAGGTGGAAAATTTGATTTGACCACAATCATTGTTGCTCACTCTATATCATTGTGTAAGATTCTAATAATTCATTATTGCAATAAAAAAAATTGCAGTTATTCGGATGAAATCTTCAGTCAGCAGAGTCGAAAGATGTCGGGAAGCAGCACAGGCTCCGAGCCGGAGTTCGCTTCGGATCTCATCTACGCCTCTCAGCCCCCGGTATCGGGTCCGGGTGGTGATCCAGGCACGCCTTTGCGCTCCAAAGACTACTCCAATAACTTTACGAAGCTCGACTTGCTTGCGCTCAAAAACCATCTTCACACCTTCACCGGCACGCTGGACAAGTACGATGTGGAGAACTTGACAGACGACGATTTCAGCGCCCTGAAATCAGAGCTGAGCAGCCTGGATATTAAGGCGCTGCTTAAAGTTGACCTGGCCAATCTGAGGAGTGATTTACAGACCAAATACAATGCGGAGCTTGAGATTCTCAGGGAGGACTATGAAAACCGGATAGACTTGATGGGTCTAGAACATGAAGCGAGGTTTAAAGATATCGAGAGGGTTTACGAAGAGCAAATTGAAGGGCTCAGGTATGACGTCGAAGAGGCTCAGAGGAATGTGCAGATGAATATTAACTCCGCGGTGCAGGAAGTCGTAAGTTTTCATTTGTTTTATTATACCCGATGCTTTAATTAGTAAATTAATACTTACATAAACAATAATAAACAAAATCTTAATACTAAAAAAAACAAGTTTTGTTAGTTCTCTTTATTTTCTTTTTTATTTTAAATGTAACTTTTCAACGATTGGAAAATAACTTGGGTGAAAATTTAAAAATTGAATGAACTGCTTTTAAGTGAATTTATGTATATGAAGACTGAATAAATGGAAGGATTACTATAGTTAAATTTGTCTTCCAATCTAATTTGTGTTTACTATTTGTAAACAACTTTCTATTTGTAAGAAATCGCAATCATACATAATTGATATTTTACTTCCTGTTAATTTTATTTCTTTGCAATACATCGCTTCCATTATCAAGTCTAAGTTTGGTTTGGTACTTTTTTTATTATAACATTTTGCTAATTTTCGGAGTGTTGCCTTTTTTGTGTGTTCTAATTCTAATCAAGCATGTTTACCGTTCTCTCCATTAATCAGGCTAACTCGGGCGAGTTCGAGCTCGCGGACATCGTCAAGAGCTACCAGTTGCGGTTGCAAGACCAGGTGGCTCTCGCTAAAATTGACATTATTTCCGCTCTCGAGCACCAGATACAGGTATTAACTCACACTCACACAGCCCAGTTAATTACAAGCACATATCTCAATACGTCTTTTTATTATTTACATTGACCCCAAAACAGTTTTGAAACACATAATAACCACCGATCAATATTCATGCTACTCAAATCATCAAAAAATCACTCGTACATTTCTGTTAATACACAAAATTTATATACACATTCCCTAGAAATGTGGCCATGGGCAGCGAACGTGTTAAGGAGCGGAATCAAATGGACCCTATACGTCCATCATTGACAATAGAAATCTTAAAACTCCGCTATTGACTGACTAGTCTTGACAACATTGACACTAAACCATGTTTTTACACTCTTAAATTTGTATTTTTTCTTTATTTAGTGTTATTTGCACACCAATATTCTTGTCCGGTATCAAGTTTATGTGTCATTACATTCAGATTCTGTATGTAGATGTTGGCTGAGAACCCGTGTGATGATTCAGCATGGCCAGAAGAATTCCTGCAGATACGAAATAAGTTCACTGAGAAATTCGACCAGGACATTGATGAACTGAAGCAGTTGCACGAAGACGAGGTTGCTAGGCTGAAAGAGGAGCACTTAAAGACCCTGAATGGAGCTCTGGAGAGAGGAAGGCGGAGGAGCTTAAAAGACGACTCACTCTCAGAAATCGAAATTCTCAAAGAAAGGTAAATTGTAGTTGAAATAATTATTGTTTAATGTACACAAAATTGCGTCATTTCTGCAACGATACAATTTCATGCACCACAAATGTTAGAATTAATAAATAAATTGTACAATAAATGGAATGGGCTGACAGGTTAAAACGCTTGCCTAGCATGTACAAAGATCCGATTTCAATCCTAGTGCTGGAAATTCATATGTATTGAGAACCAGTGTCATTTGCCGTATTGACCATTGAGAGGTCATTAAGCTCTCAATCGGGGTAAAATTTCTACATAACAAGCCCTAACTGAATACACACAATGAAGCATAATATTTTTAAAAACCGTATGAATATTAACCCTGGCTAATCCCAGAATTAGCTGTAAGATTATGAAGTTACCTTTATAATATTTTTTCCAGGAATAGTTTGAAGAGGACGTCGACCGTTCTCCGTAACTTAGTGGCCGAGCTCCTCAAGTACTTCACGCAATGCGAAGACGAGGTAAACAACACACTCGTTGACGAGCTCGTGAAGCAGGGCATGTCTGAATCGGACGCTGAGTCCAACCACAACGACTCGAACGAAGTATCCATCTCGAAGCGCGTTCACCTGACTCCAAACATCGAAGAGTTCATCACCCTTGTCGACACCTCTTCATTCGACTCCAAGGAAGTGTCGCTGGACTTCAAGAGCGAACTGGGCACCTGCCTGAACCGGTTAAAGGCGGAAGCCAATGCCGTTCTGGCCATGACCGCAAGTTATAAGGACAAGAACGACCCGTCTTCGTCGGAGGACAAGATGAAGTCTCTGGAGGAGCGGATTACATCGCTGACCAGGCAAATGATAACTGACTCGCAGATTAAAGAGGATCTGAGTACCCAGCTGACGGAAGCCAGGGATTTCGTGAGGAGCCTGGAAGCGGAACGGCAACACTTGGAGATGTATAACGAGGAGCTCGTGGCTAAAAATCGGGTGCTGGACGGAGATCTTGGTAAAGCTCGGGATAAAATCGGTGAGCTGATTGAATGCGGAAGGAAGGAGATTATTTCGGAGGGATATGGAGAGAATGATAAGATGGGATTGCAAGGAGGTTCAGGTAGTTAAAGATTAAAAATATTGTAGTTCTGGAAAATATTTAGGTTATAAATATTAAATTATATAATAATAATAATAATACATCTTTATTAACAATAATACAACGAATACATAATTAACATAGCAATAATCTTTGTTATTAGTAGTTTCCAGGGCCACGCTCTCGGAGCTCCAGGAAAAGGCGCGGGTTTTAGCGACAAAATCCTCTATAAAATCTGACAACCCGTTGCTGCAGCTCGTTGAGGAGCTCTGCCGGGAGGGTGATCGCCTCGTCGACGAAGGCAAGAAGGAACGTGAAGACTACCATCTGCAGGTCGGTTGTTTAAAATTAATTCCTTGCAATTACAATCATTCATCTCTGGGGGCTTTTCAGCGCTTTGTGGCAGCTTCTCATATAACAATGCAAAACCAGGCTTTAAATTTAACTAGCCTCTCGGAGGCTTTACCCAGGCACTTTTTGCCCTATTGGTATTTGTAGGAGGCCAACAAAAAGAGGTGCAAAGTTCAGGTTTTAAGAGTTGTTTATTTGTTGATTGCTTTGAGCACATTTCAAATATTGAATGATTGATAACGAAGCAATTAACATGCTTCTGTAGGAATTTAGAGGTTTACTATGTTCCACTCTGCAGTTTTTGGGTTCTTATGTGGTGCTTCAGTTATACTAGAAAATGGTATGTTATATTTCATAACCTAGTTTATGCATAACCTCCATTAAAAGTTAACGAAATTCTATTTTAACTTGAATCGGCAACGATATTTAATCTCTGTGCAATTATGAATGCAATGTATAGCAAAAGCCAACAAGCAAGCTAAATGATTCAGCAACGAAAACCCGTCTTGAATTCAAAAGCATTACGTGACGTCATATATTGTGTGCAATGGTTTGTGCCGATCATGGCAGAGAAACCGGTGTAATAGCCTGCTCTATCACAGTTGTGATTTTGCTATATATTAACATTCATCATTTTTACTTTCATGACTTTTTTACCTTGATTTATTTTATTATGACTTATTACAACTATCATCGATATTCTCGTAGAAAACTTTAGAAGTTTAAAAAGATGTGTGAGGTAGTGAAACTCTGAAGTTAGCTCTTCTCCCTTTCTTTATGACTTCGTCTGTACTGAGCTAACACTTGCCGTAGATTGAGGCGGCCGATAAGAAGCTGCGCGCCACCACCCAGTTCCTCGAGGAACAGGCCGTGGAGCGCGAGCAAGAGCGTGACGAGGCCCAAAAGGACATTGCAGCGCTCAGGGAGCAGCTGCGCGAGCGCGACAAAGACCGCTCCAGCTACGAGCGGATCAGCCGAGAGGTGCGTTCGTCAAGCTTTGTTGCAATTGCACGCGCTTGAAACACACATGAACATACCCATCACCTGGCATGCAATATTTAACCGCACATAGACATCATGAGTAAATAGTGTTTTTCAATTGTATAAAAATCGCAATCGTT
This sequence comes from Othius punctulatus, assembly GCA_951805005.1. Classification (NCBI taxonomy): domain Eukaryota; kingdom Metazoa; phylum Arthropoda; class Insecta; order Coleoptera; family Staphylinidae; genus Othius; species Othius punctulatus. The sequence goes on from OX638144.1 coordinate 65,860,600, forward strand.
AGCTTTAGGGGCAGAGCTGATCTTCCTATCTTTTAGAGATGTGGATTTTGAGGCACATTATCTGTGCTGAAAATCACACGGCTGGGTATCTTGCATCAAAAATGATGTTACAGATATCGGGGAATCCCAGAAATGGAGACAATTTCATCCACAGTTGTACCACGTGTACATGGTTTTTCCGCTGTAAAAATTATACTGTTAAACAAGTTTTTTTCTCATAAAAATATGTGTCGACAATATATTGTTTCTCATAGCGTTTTCTATTGTGACAAAAATTGCTTGTAGCAAGACCACATTTCCACTAGCAAGTGTGATAATTCGAACTCCTTTATTTTGTGATGATTTGCAAATAAAAATAAGTTATGTTAACTAGTAATTATCGTAATAGTCTGTTTATTAATCAAAAAACCACTACCTGTTGCATTAAGTGGCAATAAAATTTAGTGGACTTTATTTTTTCTGATTCTAAACATCGCAAAATAAATGACATTTGTCAGTGAAAATTTTTAGTATTGTCACTTTTTCTGGTCTAAATTTTATTGTATGCTGCATATTTGCAGATAATTCCCTTTTACTCGCCCTATCGCAAATCATTTCATAATTATTTATTCATGATGACACAACCAATAGTACACACTTACACTTTGAAGTTGCACCGTAATGATTTGCTAACTGTTTTCTTTTCTTACTGGTGTGGTATTCTAACGCTTAGAAGGGAGATTTGGCTGCACTGACGGTGAATTCGTGCTGCAGACACGTCTACGAGGAGATAGTACGCACCGTGAGTTTTTACTGCATTAGTCGCTTCCGTTTTATATAGTTTCACGTTTGGGGATGGAGTTTGGAGGCACTATTTGCTTTTTAATGATTTGAACCCCATCACCAAGCGTATTTCACCCACACTAAATACTAATCTAGTAGTAACGGCGATGGTGTGCATTAAATCTAATTGGAAATAATATCTATGCACTCCCTGCTTGAAAGTGAAGGGCAGAAAATTTTCTGTTTTGTTTTATAGTTGAGGCATTTAATTGTATTTAGTTCAGTATAAGTCGGTTGTTTCCAGAGTGTGGAACGTGACCCCCTGAGGGTTACCAATAATTGATAGATAATAATTCGAACCCTATTAAAATCACTCCTTCAACTTGGCACCGATCGAGGCTTCCTCCTGAAGCAACAAAACAGTGGTTAAGTTCCTCTTTTAGTGTCTATTTTGGTCACCCTGCTATTTTTGTCCTGCAGACTAATTTCCTGCACTCACCAAAGAACCTATTCCAGTGCATCTCTGTCACATCACATAGTCACATAGATAAAAGACTGAAAACAAATTTACAAGTTATAGAATACAGCACATTAATAAGCTATTAATTGACAAATTTTGATGCAATGAAGAGCAACAATAGTGTAACAATGTAAGCAATCTAATTATTGGCAGCCTTAATTTCCTTGCAGTACAGTAATTGATACACAATTTTCTCAATGTGGGTTAGCTTAAAAGAAAGATAAGCGTAGTTCATGCAAAATTTTAATTTACATAATTTCTTTATTGCCTCCTAACTAACTCCTAATTAAACTAACTCTCCTAATTATAAAAGAACATTTCAACAAAAAACTGACATTGTATACATTATTGGCAGATTAAATTGAAAGGTGAACACTTTACTAAACACGTTTATCAACTTTAATGGATTTTCATTGATAACCACAAAATACTGTTAATTCGTCAACTATTTGCAAGGAAGCATTTCTGTGGCTTAGCACATTTGCACCCCATCATATGCGGAGAATACACCTTATAAGCGACCTCTTGGTATTAACTTACGCCCATTACTTTCTTATGTAGGTTGAGCAATTGGAGAGTCAGATGCGCGACATGTCTAGGTTGATTGAGGCGGGTGAGCAGAGGAGCGCTGCTCTGGACAATGAGCGACAGGAAGCAGTGGACAAGATTTGGGTGCTGCGCGACATAATCACGGATCTGGAGACCCAGGTGGAGACAAAGGCGAGCGCCGAGTCTGAGCTGAGGACAGTTGTCGTGAAGTTGGAGGAAGTTATAGGGCAGCAGCGCGACGCAAACGAGGAGCTTGCAGCGCAACTCGAATCGGGGGCCAGCGGCGCCGGCTACAGGGACCACATTGTTAAGCTTGAGGAGGAGGTACGCAAGCTACGGCTGACCAATGAGCTTGCTGGCAACGAAGGGGTCTTAAAGCAGCTACAGTTACAAGTAAGAACTGCTCTTAGGGTGTCTATTTTAATATTCCCTATAAGTAATTCCCGTCACTGATTTACAATACATCCAGTATATACAAAGTATTTGTATTTCTTTCTATCGATGCAATAATTGGGGAAGTCTTTAGTGGGGAGTTTCAGTTATTACAATTATTTAACAATAACTGTTGATTTAAATTGATTTTTATTGTATGTTTTAGTTGCACGAGATTGAATTGACTATAGACAAGGCAACTTTGGAACTGGAAAGCTTACACATGTCAATTTCTATGAACAGTTGTAGCTCACCCTCCGAAGAGATGTCTATTAGAGATCAGGTAATTAAAACCAAAACGCTGTAACCATGAAACGGTTGAGTAACCTAACCCAACACTTCCTAACATGTTCTACTTTCCCCTATTCTGAAACTAGCTTGTTCGAAACTAACTCCATCTAAGCCAGCTCAACCAAGCCTAACTCAAACCTAAGTTTTAATTCCTGCTCGGAATTGCTTAATTTATACTGGTTTAATATTAATCATGTATTAACCGTTGAGATTGAACGGCAAATATAACATAAATTTATTTTCTTAATTTCAGATTAGACCTCAAACTCCAACATCTTCCGTGGAGGACTGTGATATACCTCTCCAACAGCTCGCGAGGCTCAAAGAAAAACTAATGAAGCACTCTAGGGCTGAGCATGCAGCCGTCAAACGCATTCATGATCTGGAAATGCAACTGGTATCATCAAAGCATGATCACGATGTAAGTTATATTTAATTAATCCCTAAACCTTAGATGGGGATATGGTTATGCAACCATTACTTTACTTGATTACCACTCAATGTACTCATTGTATTCCCTGAGCTGTACTGATTCATAAGTTAAATTTGTTTTAGGATATACAAAATGAGCGTGACGTCCTTCAGGAGCAAGTCTCTGAGCAACTCGTTCTCATTTCCTCATTGCAAATGCGCTTGGACGATCAGAGGATCAGAACCGAACACATGCAGAAGCAGACGAATGCATCACTTGAGGTGCGGATCTACGATCTGGAGAACGAGCTGCAGAACCTGCACGACACGCTGCACAGCAAGGAGAACATAATAAAGCAGCTCAACAAGACCATAGAGCAGACGAACCAGTTACTGAAAGAACGGGAGCAGGAGCTGTGCTCATCGGCAGACGAGAATGTGATGGTTGATTTGCAAGCTCAAGTCGATCGGGTTAAAGCGGAGAACGAGCTGCTACGCGCTAAAATTGAAAGCGACGCTCAGAATGCCCAGTTACTCCCCGGCCTCGTGGATAACATACTTGCAGATAAGAACCGTGACATCGACGGATTAAGGCAGAGGCTCTCCGACACAGAAAAACAGCTAGACTTGTATTTGTCGTTGAACCTCGATCGAGAGCAGATGAAAAAAAGTGACGAGCGCGGTTTGCTTTCCTTCGTAAACTTTGCGGGTCCTGAGCAGCTCCGCAAAGATAATCGTAGCGAGAGCCTCGAGCTGTCCGGGGACAACGCTTTTCCAAGACGATCGAATTATGAACCAGACATGTCAAGCATCGAACGTATAGGCTCCCCGCACATTAACTATACAGTACATGCACCGCTACCTAAACCTAACTCCACGGAGATCCAAAGATCTGCCGAGAAGCGCGTTCATTTTGAGGAATCGCATACTGACGAAATTAAGGAGTTGCAGGAAAAAATATTGCGTCTGGAAGTGAACTCTGAGAGGCTGATCAAGTTGGAGGAGCTGCACCGGAGTGATGAAGAAAAAGTTAAACAACTGCGCTTAGAGTTGGCAGAAGTTAAGATGCATTTAATGGAGCGGGATACAAGTCTTACATTCTTAAAAGATGATGTGAAGCGGAAAGATGAAATGTATTTTAATTTAGCTAAAGAGAAACATGAAGTTGAGAAGAAGCTTGGTGACGAGATCAATGATCAAAGACGGTTTGAGGAATTGGTTGATGAATTCGAGAGACTCAAGGCACAGTTTGTGGCTGTTGAAGATGATAAAGCTCGATTAAAGGTGGAAGTACAAGATTTAAAGCAGGTTGAAAATTTGTACCATGAATTGCAGGATAAAGATAAGGAGCTGCAAAATGAGCTTGATGCTAAAGTTGAAGAAATTAAAGATAAAGACTTAATAAATGCAAAATTGGAGAAGGAAATTGATAATAAATTAAAGCAACTGAACAGTGTCACTAATGAAATTGAACAAATTAAAACGTCCTCGGAGGAAAAAATTGCACATCTACAAAACGAAATTGAGCTACAAATGGCTCAAGTTGACAAATTTAAGGCCGAAATTTTAAGTAAGCAAGGTGAGATTATGCGGATGAAAGCTCTATTGGACGATAGGGAATGCGAGCTTGAGATTTTAAACGAGGACATAACTCGCTATCAAAATGACATAGCTGCTTTAGAAAACAAACTAAAATCTAAAGACAGTGAATCCGAGCAATTAAAGTTTATGAAGCAACGAAAAGAAGTTGCTGAACGAGATTTAGAAATAGTAAAACTTAAAACGGCCATAGGAGACCTCAAAAAGGAAATCATCCACCTTCAAGATTACTTAAACGAAAAAGACAAGATAATTGGGCAGATGAAGGTGGATGGGGAGAGCCTTCGTGTGAACCTAGAGGCCATTAAACAAAAAATGAGTGAGGCTGGAAATGTAGTTGAATTGCGGGACAAATTACACCAAGAGATCCAGATGAATGCCGTGTTACGCTCCGAGCTTGGCGATAGGAACGTTGAAATGGTCACCTCGATCGACGAAATCTCGGAACAAGTGCGCAAACATCTCGATGACTCTGCCAATCTCGACGAGTCTATAATGAACGTCTTAAATTCAGGGGAATACACCCACACCGAGGACATTGAGGTGCTGCGTAAAGCCATTGATAATGAGCGTAAAAAAAATGCCGACCTAATTAACCAAAAGACGAAATTAGAAGCGCAAATTAAAGATTTAGATGAGAAATTGGCCACGTCATCGGAAGCCATTCAAGAGCTGCAGACCCTCTTGGAGCACGAGAGGAAGCTTTGTACAGAGATCCAGATAGAAGACGCTAATTTAATAGAGAAGATGCGTATCAAGTTGGAGGCTGCCTTGGAGAACGAAAATGAATTTGAGGCCGTGTTAAACGAGGAGAAGCAAAAGCGTGCCGCGTTGGAAGCCGAAATCGCCGCACTAAGGCAGAGGAGGATCGAGAGTTTGAGCACCTCCTCAAATTCAAAGACTGAATACAAGTCACTTCCCGATTCAGAAGCGATGCGACTTAAAGCCGACTTTGAGGCTTTGACACAGGAGAACGAGAAAATGAAAAAAGACTTCAAGTTAATAAAGAAACTGAAGAACGAGGCAGACGCCGGGCTAAAATACACCAAAGATTTGCTAAATTTGAAAACCAAGGAGCTGGAGAAGGTCGAAGAGGCAGCGAAAAAGCTAACGGAGGAGGCGATGGAGGAGAAGGAGAAGTGTAATGAGGCCAAGACGGAGCTTGAACAGAAAAGCAGGGAGGTGGAGAACAGCCGAATTTTTATTGTAAGTATATTGATCAACAATGTTGATCGCACAAGTTAAAATTTCCATTGGAGCCTTATGCTAACGACAAATTAGTCAAACGACCCAAATTTACTATGTTAATATAGTCTTAAACTTGTATTACATTCCACAGTGGTTTAAAAAAAAAGTATGAACCGTTCGATTGATTTATAAAAATGTCATTTGTAGGAGGAATTGGAGCAGGAGAGATTGGAAATTAAGGCTCAGGTAGATACGTTACGTGAGAAGCTTGGGGTTCTAGAGGAGGAGAAGGAACTCCGTGACGAGGCCGATGCTGGCAGGAATGCTGAAATGTCGTCTTCAGTACCTGAAAAGTTTTTACAAAAAATGAAGGTATAGTTTGATTATTTTTGTATATACAGGGTGCCCCAGTATACTAGCATATATACCTGGAATTGTTATAAAAATATACATATTAGCTATGTTAGTTTTCATAAACGAGTGCTACTAAAAAAATGTCTAATGCAGGACGTTGTTGCTTTAGTTGAATAAAGCCTTCTATAACAATGCAGTTGAATAAAGCCTTCTATAACAATGCAGTTGAATAAAGCTTTCTATAACAATGCAGTTGAATAAAGCCTTCTATAACAATGCAGTTGAATAAAGCCTTCGATAAAAATGCATAGAGGCCTTTATTATGTAAGTGTAGCCGAAATAGCTTTATTCATAGCCGATATGTATCCTTTTATGAAATATTTTCCTATGCATGTTGTATATAAATGCATCGCAAACAAAGGGCATTTGTTCAAGATATAATTTATTTGAACTACGCATTATTTTGTAGGATTTAGGAGATTTAGTGTCTGTATACATAAAAGAAAATAAAGGAATGACTGACACACTGCTCAGGTTAACGGACGAGAGGGATAAACTACAGGATAAAGTTAGAGAGCTAGAAGAAAGGAACAATATACCAATGCCATTTGATGATCCTGTAGCTAGAGTAAGTACAAATACCATCCTTTTTGCTTACAATATCTAATGTGTCATATGTCATTGATTTAAAAGTTTTAGATAATTATTTTGAGCAGTTATTTCAGCCATTCTCACACATACACACACACACATTTATTGTTATTATTATTATTTCAGGCTAACCATCTGTTTGGTAAGTACCTTCGAGCGGACAGCTATAGAAACGCTCTGGCATGGCAGAAGAAGTACCTCATCAGGTTGTTAGCAACTTATCAAGATTTCCGGCAATTCCCAGACATACCACTCAACAAATTTGAAGCAAAGAATAAAAAGCCTGTAAGAAGCAAAGGAGTGCAAAAATTCAGGTAATTAACCAATAAATGATTATTGCGCATGCAAGTTTATAAAAATATATTCTCCCAAAAATCTATCATACAATTACCGAAATTATCAGAAATTTTGCATACAGGTTGCAACTCAGTTGTTTCTGCAGCAGTGACCAGTTTTGGACACTACTATCATCTCATTTCATTATTTAAATTACAGATCTGCAGTTTGCGTCATCATTGCAATCCTACGAATGAAGTTCATGGTCCAGCGGTGGCACAGCGGTTCTCGTGGTGGCGTCTACATGTCCCTCCAAAGAAAATTTAAAATGGTGAACCCACAGCACAACGTCCAAGCACACTTTCAAGTAGGGCAGCCCGTGTCCAGCCAACACTTTGTGAACAATGCTGCATCGAACAGGCTTATTAGAGAAAGGCATGGTGAGTCGAGTCACAATAGAGTAAGCCCGTACGAAATCCCACGGGCTTCTACTCCTCCACAACAAGAAGCTTTGCCCCCATGGTCTGGATTCACCCCGCCTAGTAAAGAAAGGACTCATCGCCGATTAGAGTTGAAGTGAGTTTTAGACTTTGAAATACTTTTGTAGTCAATTGAGAGTACATATTTTCTATAGAAAGTGCTGCACCAAGTGCCGATGGTCGAGGCAGCCAAGTACAGTCGCGGAATTAAAATTCTGGGCGCTTACAATGATTCAGTGTATATCTTACTTTACTTTATTATCACGTTAGCTGGTGAAATTAGTCAAAGTCAAAATAATTACTGGTATATGACAGCATGCAATTGTTTAGCTGTTAAATTTCTAACCTAGAAATAAAAAGCTCAATTTATACTATCCAAAAATTGCAAAAGCCTCTATAAGACTCGCTCGCATTTTTAATTCTATGACAGTGCATAAAATAGATCTCATAATTCATGTCAAAGATGTAATGTCATTAATATCATTATTAATATACATTAATGCCATTAATGTAATTGTGTCAAAAATATTCATTTCAAAATTATAATCGTTATATTCTTATTGATTTTTTCAGTGTGCCTTCAACTTCAAACGATGCCAAGCTCCCTGTTCAGACGGCCGAGATCGCAAAGTGCCTAGAACGCTTCGACATGATCCACCAGAGGCTGGGGCTGGCCTTCAGCACCAACAACACATGATTCAGTGTTAGTATTAAAACTTAGCCCAGTAGATTTATTTATATTACCAAGAATCTAGTCACGAAGCATGAGACTCATCGTGGAATTGTGCCTTGAAACGTTAAGCCACTGGTGCCATTATATGTACAACTTTTATTCAACGACCCCCCAATCTGCGGATTAGTTTATTTCAAAGTTTTACTCTTGCCAGTCTTGGCAGTCAATTTGAATTACTTATTGCAGACTATTTATTTGTTTGTATTTAGCACGGATTTTTTTGTATCGTTACATGAATCATTTTTGTGATATTTGTTTTAAGGTTTCAGTTAGTAATCCGGATGCATTTACGATTTGATGTTCTGTGTGAACATATTTATTTTGAAAATGTATGAAATAAGAGTTTAATAAATCTGTTTTTAATACATATGAAGGTGATATAGGTTCTTGAACCTATTTTGACATGCATCCATTGTCTAGTTGGCGACTAATGATATTGGCTAGTAATGAAATTCATTAATTTTGTGTCTCGTTATCACCTAATGATCCTCATTATCTATTGAATGTGAGTCGTGCCAATACTGTTGGATTTAATATTCTCATCGATTCGAAGTGAAAGAGTATTACACTCTCTTGAACACGTAATATTCCAACTAATCCGTTATCGGGAACTTTTGTAAGCTCACTACTGCACTAACTGCATCAATTTGTTAAACATTCAAGGAATATATCGCTTCATATGCAGCAATCTTGAAACAGAACAGCTGTTGTGCACATCTTTAAATGCCAAACTATGCAATAGAAATTATACTGTTAAATTTGTTAATTTTTATTTTCATCAAAGTACATAAATATCTATACACAAATACAAATACAACACAAATAAGTAAAATTCCTAAAGGGATTTTCTGCTAAATTGCAATACAAATTTAAAACTTAAACCCCACTAAAACAGTAGATGCAAAGGTAGGTAGCTTCAAAAACACAAACATTTAAGTTTTGCTTTCAACACAAAAATTGTACAGCCAAAAGAGTAAAACATAAATAATATCAAATGTGTTTCTTCATTAGCAGTGTATGCTTAAATCACATAACAAAAGTACTAATAAAGTGCCATTTAAAATGATACTAAGTTCCGATTGATTAATATATGAAAATGAAAGAACGTAAATATAATTTAGGGCTAACGATTTGTGTCTCTTTCAATAAAAAAATATAATTTTGCGCTAACGATTTGTGGCTCTTTCAATACAAAAAATATAAATAAATACCTAAATATAGGGTATTCGGAAAGTAGCGCCAAATTAAAAATGCAACAAAACACTTGAATAAAATTAGTAAATAGTATTTGATTTTTTATAATAACATCAAGAAACATCTCCGATTTATGTATGGAAAATTCTATCCGGCGGCATATGGCCACCCAAAGCTGCACGGAATTGAATTATGCGGTCATTGCAGTTTTTGATCCAGCGCTACTTTCCGAACACCCTATAGAAATAAAATTAGTAAATAGTATTACAAATAGCGATCTACGCTTTTGTATCTAGTAACAGAATAGACATTTAAAAACATATAACAAAAAATAAATCTAAATGCATTGCTCTAAGCTCTCTTAAAAAAAATTCAACAATGTTTGATTTTTACCAGTTTGCACTGGGATAATAACAATAATTTAAGGCGAATTTACTATTCTGCGGCTCTCTTAAACAAACAAAATTCAACATTGTTTTGTGTTTACCAGTTTGCACTGGGGTATAATTATTTAAGGCGGATTTAGTATTGGGCGGCCCAAAAAAACTATAAATTGGCGTTAATTCCATAGTTTTTTTATCTCGGGCTTTATGCCGCCAAATATGGAAACTACAAAATTGGCACAAATTCTAATGTCTTGTGTTTTTGGTGGCATTTCAGTAACACATAGTAATTTTAGATGTCATTATTAAAATAAGAGCTAATTTCAAGGCACTTGTGAATCTAATGGATCACATGAATGTAACGACCATTTAAATTTTCATCTGCCGAATGGGAAAGAATGGCAACAATAATCTAGAATTTGTATGAGAGCACACGGTGTGTATGGCTGTGTCTGGCAAAGCGCTTATACAGTTGGGAAAGTGCGTCACACAACAGTGAATGAGTTACATGGTTAAAGTATACATCACATTAACATCGGTTATTTGCACACTATCGTATGGAAAACGTATAACATAGAATTATTTTAAACTAGTTATCACAGGTTATAATGCTCAGATTTTTAGAATCAAATAGTTATTTATAATTATTGGACACGGCCGATTCATCACAGTTATTGCATATCACCGGGGCTTTGCATGTCTGCCCGCAGACCGTGCAATGGTACCCATAAGTTTCCTCGTCCTGTTCCACCTCGTTCTGCAGGAACATACTGTAGAAGCTAACAGCTTGGTGTGCCTGCCCGGCATGATTCCTACCGTAGTGGTAGCCGCCGCTGAAGAACTTAAACAGCAGGTCTCGTCCGTTTTTGCGAACAAAGAAGTCCTGCTCTAATGACAAGACGTCCCGCAGAATCTGCTCCTCGAGGTGGATCTGCAGGTGGTCAGAGAGCTTCTCCTTCGTCTCGAACTCCAGATTGCAAAAGTGGCACAAGTAGATGTACTTGTATTGCAGAAAAGAATAGATTTCATCTTCACATGAAAATGGAAAATGGGCAAGATTATTTTTTAGCATTTCTTATCATGCAGTATGTTTAATAAGATTATTCATTTAGTGACTTCATCACATTTGCAAAACATTGAGGCTATTCAAGGGTAAATTGAGAATGTTTTTAATGGAAAATACTTTTTACTCAGTGAACGTTTTTTAAAATTTCAGACTATTTATCGTTTTTAGGTTTAATTTGTAACGTGTACTTGTTTTCTATGTAATTTTTTTCCTTCTTTGATGTGATGTGTCCTGAATATATACTATGTACTATATCAATCTATCTATCCACAGGCAACAGCATTTCAAAGGGTGACATTTTTTTGTTAGTAAATGATCGTAAAATGTTGTTAGTAGTCAGTGATCAGCAATATTTGGGGCCGAATCAAATTTCCAAAACTTGGGGTTTTCGTTAGCTAACATTGTGTTCAAGCAGCGTGCGCACTTCCATTTACTGAATTGAGCAGCCGCACGACTATTTTGTCACTAGCAAAACGCCCCATTGAGTACATGGAATTGCGTATTCAGCTAACAAACCTCCACAATTCGGCAGGAAATTTGAATCACCCGAAACATTGTTAATCACATCCAGCATGGCAACATTATCTCTGTTCATCTACAAATAATAACGAACTACATTAAAATTTACCACACATTCCCAAGAGATATTATTTATTGAATATTTTTAATTTTGTTAGGTAATTGTATTGGGTAAGTTTCTAAATGTGGCTCACTATTTAGTGCTAGCTCCTAACGCTAGCTATCTGCTTCAACTGATAGATCATGTACTAGGCGGAAATTGCTCAAATAAAGAAACGAAATACTAAATACCATATCCTCAATTACACAAGGGCGATTACAGCTCGAAATGGAGCTATATTTTGAAACACGCCCAAATGCCTTGCAAGATTCCTACTGCAAGTGCTAAAACTACCGCAGAATTTAAAAACACACCCATTGGAATATCATTTTTCATTGGATAATAAATAAACTACTCCAAACAATAAAATAACAGCCATACCAGTGTTTGTACCAGTGTTTCTAGTGTTTATGCTTATATCAAGGGCCTTTATGCGAAGGCTGCGCCGCTTGCCGTCCATGCGCCCATTGGCATCCTCCCGGGTGACTCTGTCTACATTAGACAAGGACGGATCTGCAATCGTTTCGGACTGAGAGAAGAAAGTATGGTAATTAGTCATTTGGTTTGTTATCCTCCAGATGAGTTCCTTCTTAGTGTGAGTCATAAGGTGTCCGCGGAGCTCCTCGAGAGTTTTGTAGTCAAACTTGCAAGTTATGCACGGCAGCATCTTGGATACCAATGCCTGAGGATGAATGACAAAAAAATTATTGCAATAATTATTTTTATTGATAAGCATCTGAACTTTGCCTTTAAATAGGCCATCAAAATTTCCAGTATTAGGAATTGGGTACAATAGGAGCAGTGAGCGGCAGCGAATATTAATGTTTAGAAACAGCAGAAAGCGTCAAGTTTTGCTACCACGCAGCATTCAAAACATGAACAAAACATTTTATTTGATTGTACCCGAAGCCTTATTGTTATAAATTTCGTTCAGAAACACTGCTAGTACAAGTGTTCATGTTTTGACTACGATTCAATTCATGCATGTAACTTATCAAAATAAATATCAGCAGCAACATTCGTTAGAATAAATTGTGAATTGTGTTTATAAGTTATATGGAGAGTAAACATATCGACACTTTCTTGGCAGAACATCGTAAAGTGACATTTTTTAGACAGCCAATTTTGTTTCGTTACTGTAAGTAGCTCTTAATATAGAACCTGCTGAAGTATAAGTGTAGCAGTTTATTATATACTGCCTAGACTAATGTAAATGCCATGTGTGAAATTTGTTACTTATGATGTTCAGCTAAAAAGGTGTGGATATTTGAGATATATGATTAAGATGTTTTTGATGGTAGCAATGGCTTTTAATCAGGTATGAGACATCTAATTCGAACATCATTTTTGCACAGAACAATTTAGCTTATAATTTTATTAAGAATCAGGCTATTAATGCCTCGGAATGGAAATGTGTTATACATCTTGATTCAAAGTTGGTGCTTTAAACACCGGTTTTGGGGACATATTGTTAAAAAAATTAGCAGCAAGATTTGGTTCAATCAGGGAAAAAAGTAAAATCTGTTCTATTTTCCCACACTTCTTAAGGGCATACGGATTTACTACAGGGGTGGATTGTAGAAGGATCTTCCTAGATCATTTGCTGGATGGTTCCAGACACAATCAACAACTTATTAAATGCATTTTTCAACTTTGCTTGCTTCAACTGAATCAATTATTAATTAATTTGCTGCATAGAGTTTTTAATATCAAATATTCAATTCGCATAAAATATAAGTGTTCTCTTATTACCGTACTACTGCAGAAATTCACTGATGTAAGGGGAATTGAAGTCTCCCTAGCACTTGCATAAACGGTTGGATGGAGCATCATACCTGTTGATCACACTCGTTATCTAGAAAATATACAAGTTTGTATGTACACCAAACGATATCATAGTTCACATCACTACTTACATGTTTCTAGATACTTAAAAACAAAGCTTAGAAACACCGTTTCTTAATTAGTTTGCAGGAAAAGGAAATGCGCATGCGTTCATTACGCACGTGTAGCGACCGTTCAAAATCGAAACGGTTTTCATGGTTGTAAACTTTAGCAACTTAAATATCCCGATAATATCCTACAGGGTGATGCAAAATTAGATTCAAACGATTATACTTTTACAAATTAACTGAGATAGTGAGCGAGAACCACAAATTCAAATTGATATTGGAATATTATATTAGTATGTCTATTGCCTCATTCGTAGATTTCTTATGCGAGGTAACGCTGTCGCTGTAGGCATTTTCAACTCGCGTTGAGATGCCCATAGCGATGGCATTGTTACAGCATTGCGTCGCGTAAGATATCAGCCTTTATGTCAACATTTGAAACATTTTAACTACCAAACCACCTTACAATGGTCCAAAATTACCCAGATAACTGTTTATATCAATCCATTCCTTCGCAACCCTAAAAATGGGATGGTTTTGTAGATTGGTCTGAATACTGCCAATAGTGACCAATCACTAAAGGCTGATTCATAAATTTCTTACGCGACGCACCGCTACGCTGTTCAATGCTATCGCTAAGGGCATTTTCAACGCGCATTAAACGCTGTTGAAAATGTGCACAGCCCGCATTGCGAAAATTATGGTTTTATTTTATTTTGACCATTATCTATGGTCGAGCTATTCCCCGTCACTCACTGGATGGATAGTAACATAGATAAGAAATTATTTAACTATTTGTAGATATAATTTTATAAGAGTTTTATGAAGAATTGGTTTGGCAAATTTTTAATACATTTTTAGACTGTAAATTTCTAATAAATTTTGATCTATTTTTCACCCACGACTCGTTTTATTAAAATGAAAGGTAAACAACCTCTTGGGATGTAGAACAACAATATTAAGAGTAGTTTTCGACGGTCTGTCCCATTTGGGTTTTTAAGATATCGTGATTTGATTTTGTTTCTGGGATATCATTATTTTAAATATAAGCATATTTTGCTTAATAAACATGCTTACTTAAGGTTGCTTATCTCAAGAAGACAACATTGGATATGAACTAAATTTGGCATGCTTAACACCGGTATATCTTTCAATATCGGCAATAAATTTCATTGAAATTTATACGGTGGTTTTTAATATTTCGTTGTTTGAATATAAGCCTAGTCAAAAACACCTTCAAAAAGTGTCTAAAGAAAAATTGAAATATCTTGGGAATCTATCATTGCATACAATTTAAATTCTACAGACTGATCAATTGTATATCGTGTAATATCAGCAATAAATTACATCCATATTGATACGGTGGCTTTTGAGACATAATTATTTTAAAAATAACCATATTTTACCTAATAAACCCGATAATCGTGCTTACTTAAAATCGTTTATCTCAAGAACGCAACATTGGATATGAACTAAATTTGGCATGCTTAATACCAGTATATCATTCAATATCAGAAATAAATTTCATTAATATTTATACGGTGGTTTTAAATATTTCGTTGTTTCAACCAAACAGTGTCTAAACAAAAATTGAAATATTTTTGGAATCTATCATTGCATATAATTTAAATTCTACAGACTAATCACTAGTATATTGTGCAATATCAGAAATAAATTACATCCGTATTGATACGGTGGTTTTTGAGATATCGTGATTTTATTTTGTTTTCGAGATATAAGTATTTTAAATATAAGCATATTTTGCTTAATAAACTCGAGAATCGTGCTTACTTAAGATCGTTTATCTCAAGAACGCAACATTGGGTATGAATTAAATTTAGCGTGATTAACACTGGTATAGCATTCAATATTAGCAATAAATTTCATTAATATTTATACGGTCGTTTGTAATATTTCGATGATTTAATATAAGCCTAGTCAAAAACACTTCAAAAACACCAAAAAGTGTCTCTAAATTCTTAATTTGCCCTGCTAATAAGATCAAATGAACGTTTATTACTCTCGTGGATGCTACGAGATACGCCTTACTGCGATTTTAATTGATTTTAGCCTCGCGCCAAATATTTATAAGCGCCCTGAATGTCCTTGAAATCAGTAGTTCATTATGGCCGGCTAATGTACACGTCGTTCTCTCCTAATACAAGTGATTTACACCAGAAAACGGGCTATAATTGATTAGTTCTGGCCCCAAACAGTTCCACAAAACGTCGTATAACCGTAACGTATGTAATTTTCACTCCTACTAAACGAATTCTCGCAAAACGCGGTCATTCCTGCTGTTCACCTCAGATTCGTGGACTTTGCTCTCAACCAAGAACCTGCACCAAGTAATAACTTAGTAAATAATATATTTTGATCCAGAAATCTCTACCCAATGCAGGATTATTATAATGTTGAGCCAGAACGTTCACTTTGGTAAGGACACGACAAGCACACTACAACAGGTGGTAACTCATCCGCAGTTTATGCCGCCAATTTTGTTGAACCTGAAACTGGGACTTGGACATGCACTATGAAACCACAATTCACCACAAAGTTCCGAAGCGGCGCTGAAGGTTCTTAGTGTTCTTAAAAAAAAATTGCGTAAAGCTTGCGGTTAGTTGTAATTGTAAGTTGTAATCGTGATGAAGTGCGATGCTATTACTTTGAAACCAAAGTTTAGATTTAAGTTTACATCACGTTATACCTTCTTCGCCTGCGTGCTGTCATTTTGCACTTGAATGGTGATTTCTATTGCATGTGCCATGATAACTTTACACGAGGTGTTTGCACAAGCTGCGTCAAAGTGCAGTAGTTGAATGCACAAGAAAAAGGCGGCGTGTAAACAGCACTGGGGTTGTTTGTTTTTAAGTAACTAATAATGTTATCGTTTTCAGTGCGCTGTTATAGATCTGCTTACTTCAAAACGTGTCCATTGCCGTGTTTGCCAGAATACGGATTGAAGGCATCGAAGAACAGTATGATTCAACGCAGTCTCGACCGGAACAAAGGTAGGAATTTACTATTACTTAATTTCATTGCAACGTGACGCTTTTCACTGGGTTTATTTGTGCATTGTTTTAACAATAAATTGATATATTTGTTACACTTTATGCATGCCAATGTCCACCACAAAGTCACAAAGCTGCGCTGAAGCTTCATCCGAGTGCTCAGGTAAAACATCACTGCTCGTAAAACTTCCGGGAAGCTGTAATCATGGCGAGATGCGATAATATTACCTAGAAACCAAGCCCTGTAGGTTATGGCCACATTACATTATGCCTTTGCCTGCATGAATGCAGTAATTTTGCACTGAAATCGTGCCTTCTGTTGCATTATAACTTTACTCGAGGTGTTCCCGCGTGATGCGTTCAAGAAGCAGTAGTCGAATATGCAAGAAAAAGTCTGCTTGTAAACAGCGCTTAAGTTGTTTTTTCCTGAAGTAACTAATCGCGTTACCGTTTTCAGTGCGGTGTTATGAATCTGCTTCCTTCAAAACTTGCCCATTGCACTACAGTTAAAGATGCTTGTAGTCATCGAGGAGCAGTATAGTTGAGCGCAGTCTTAACCTACAGAAAGGTAGATTTTAACGTTGTCAACGGGACGCTTTTTCACTGGGTTTATGTGTTCATTGTCTTGTCATTTAATAATTTTATTTACTGCACATTGTACATGCAAATTTAGTCATGACTATTGATAATTGTAACTCAATGATGCCAGTACTTATGCTTTAAGCAGTATGATCGTCATTGCACTTCTGTACTTGTAGACTTTGGACACGCTCATCCTGGAGTGACTCCCTGCGGGGTTTAACGTGTCCGAGTTCCTTGTATCTCCGTTTAAAGAGCCCTGGAGACTTTCAATAATATCGTCAATCATACTCATCGTGTATAAAGTGATTGATCGCTTGTAATTGATCAATGAGTCGTACTTCAATTGAAACCATCAATATAATTGATATTATTGACCGCCTCCGGGCTACTTAAGGCCCGTTCTCGCTTGCTCTTGGAAATCCCAACGGTGACTTTTACGATATCATCGAAATACTTCGGAAACGACATGACTCTTTATTAATTTGGTGCTCGCACATAACAATTACTTCTGCTTCCCCCATTCTCATACATGTGACTTTATATTTCAAAACCTGTTAGGAGCTAATTATTCATGCCCTTTTTAATACAGAGCTGGTTTTGAACTGTCTGTAAGTTAACCTAATAATCATGGGGAGAATTTATTCGGGAGTCTTTCTTCATTTGATACATTGAGTCAGTATTGAAACATGAGTGCTGCCAGGGTATTTTGCATATCCTTATTAGGTTTTTTGTAGTTGGAATGCTAAATTAGAGTTTTTTTTACTGTCACTGGGGGCATTTTCAAGTGCAAAAAGCGACAGTTTTTAATTTTTTGGCGACATCTACCACATATTTATCTAACTGCTCACTGAAGTGTCGGTAAAAAAGATATCTGGAATTCCAGAAATCTTTTTAAACTACACCAAATAGAAACCTGTAATATTTATTTGTTTCTTTGTTCAATGGTGCGTCAACAGATGTCTCTGGGGTGCTTTTTAGTTCATATTTTTTGTCGCCAGAGGTCGCGTTGATCGCAATTTCAATGCAGCAAACAAATGCACATAAAAATATGTTTCTAAACAACACTTAGAATGTTTTTCTTGTAATTAACTAATCCCGTTATCGTTTTCATTGCGCTGTTATGGATGTTCTTCCTTTTTAAAACGTGCGTATTGCTGTGTGTGACGCATTACTGTTAAGGATGATTACAGGCATCGAGGAACACTACGATTCAGTGCACTCTTCTTGAAGATTATGTTATACAGGTAGGTGAATAATTCCCCGTTTCCCAAATATTTCTGCACAGTTTGTATGTTAATTATGTTACACTGTGAGGTGAATAATTCTTCATTTCCGCACATTTACATATCAATTAGGTT
Organism: Othius punctulatus; assembly: GCA_951805005.1. Taxonomy (NCBI): domain Eukaryota; kingdom Metazoa; phylum Arthropoda; class Insecta; order Coleoptera; family Staphylinidae; genus Othius; species Othius punctulatus. The sequence continues at coordinate 65,878,950 of OX638144.1, forward strand.
ATACTGTGGGATGAATAATTCTTAATTTCTCAGATATTTTAGGACGATTTCTATGTCGATTAGGTTATGCTGCGGGATGAATAATTCTTTATTTCTGCAGATATTTTAGGACTGTTTACACATCGATTAGGTTATACTGCGGGATGAATAATTGTTCATTTGTGCAGATATTTTAGGACGATTTTTATGTCGATTAGGTTATACTGGGGTATGAATAATTCTTCATTTCCGCAGATATTTTAGGATGGTTTATACATCGATTAGGTTATACTGCGGGATGAATTATTCTTCATTTCCGCTGATATTTTGGGACGGTTTATACATCGATTAGGTTTTACTGCGGGATGAATAATTATTCATTTCTGCAGATATTTTAGGACAGTTTGTAGGTCGATTATGTTATACTGTAGGATAAATAATTCTTTATTTCTGCAGATATTTTAGGACTGTTTAAACATCGATTAGGTTATACTGCGGGATGAATAATTGTTCATTTGTGCAGATATTTTAGGACGATTTTTATGTCGATTAGGTTATACTGGGGTATGAATAATTCTTCATTTCCGCAGAGATTTTAGGATGGTTTATACATCGATTAGGTTATACTGCGGGATGAATTATTCTTCATTTCCGCAGATATTTTGGGACGGTTTATACATCGATTAGGTTTTACTGCGGGATGAATAATTTTTCATTTCCGCAGATATTTTAGGACGGTTTATACGTTGATTAGGTTATATTGTGGGATGAATAATTCTTCATTTCCTCAGATATTTTAGCACTATTTCTATATCAATTAAGTTATACTGCGGGATGAATAATTCTTTATTTCTGCAGATATTTTAGGACGGTTTCTACGTCAATTATGTTATACTGTGGGATGAACCATTTTTCATTTCCGCAGATATTTTAGGACAGTTTATACATTGATTATGTTATACTGTAGGATGAATAATTATTCATTTAGGCAAATATTTTGGGACAGTTTCTACGTTGAATATGTTATTCTGAGAGATGAAGCTAAATATAATAGCAGACATTTTAGGACAGTTTCTACGTCGATTTGGTTATACTGTGGGATGAATAATTCTTCATTTCCGCAGATATTTTAAGATAGTTTATACATTGATTATGTTATACTGTGGGATGAACAATTCTTCATTTCCGCAGATAGTTTAGGACGATTTACACATCGATTAGGTTATACTGTGGGATGAATAATTCTTAATTTCTCAGATATTTTAGGACGATTTCTATGTCGATTAGGTTATACTGCGGGATGAATAATTCTTCATTTCCGCAGATATTTTTGGACGATTTATACATTGATTAGGTTATACTGCGGGATGAATAATTCATTTCCGCAGATAATTTAGGACTGTTTACACATCGATTAGGTTATACTGCGGGATGGATAATTGTTCATTTCTGCAGATATTTTAGGACGATTTCTATGTTGATTAGGTTATACTACGGTATGAATAATTCTTCATTTCTCCAGATATTTTAGGACATACATACATCGATTATGTTATACTGTGGGATAAATAATGGTTTATTTCTACAGATATTTTAGGATGGTTTCTACGTCGATTATGTTATACTGTGAGATGAATAATTTCTCATTTCCAGAAATTTTTCTTTTGTTGAGGTAAGTGTAAGAGCTGTCCGTAGATGATCATATGACATTCGATATGAATATCTTATGATAAAGCTGCGCTGACGAGTCCTATAAGGACGAAACAGCTTACGTCGTTCGAGATTCTTCCCAAGTTAAGAGCTTCAACTGCAATTCAGGTGAGCACTAGTAGTATGAAAACTTTCGATTCAAACTGAGTGGGCAGTATAATTTATAATTTTCGGATTTCGTACCAGGATCACAGGAGGTCAAAGAGATCTTTTATTCATAGTGCCCACTCAATGTAAATCGAAAATTTTCGTCTACATATTTTATAATTCTCGGATTTCGTACCAGGATCACAGGAGGTCAACGAGATCTTTTATTCATACTGCCCACTCAATGTAAATCGAAAATTTTCATCTACATATTTTATAATTTTCGGATTTCGTACCAGGATCACAGGAGGTCAACGAGATCTTTTATTCATAGTGCCCACTCAATGTAAATCGAAAATTTTCATCTACATATTTTATAATTTTCGGATTTCGTACCAGGATCACAGGAGGTCAACGAGATCTTTTATTCATAGTGCCCACTCAATTTAAATCGAAAATTTTCGTCTACATATTTTATAATTCTCGGATTTCGTACCAGGATCACAGGAGGTCAACGAGATCTTTTATTCATAGTGCCCACTCAATTTAAATCGAAAATTTTCGTCTACATATTTTATAATTTTCGGATTTCGTACCAGGATCACAGGAGGTCAAAGAGATCTTTTATTCATAGTGCCCACTCAATGTAAATCGAAAATTTTCGTCTACATATTTTATAATTCTCGGATTTCGTACCAGGATCACAGGAGGTCAACGAGATCTTTTATTCATAGTGCCCACTCAATGTAAATCGAAAATTTTCGTCTACATATTTTATAATTTTCGGATTTCGTACCAGGATCACAGGAGGTCAAAGAGATCTTTTATTCATAGTGCCCACCCAATGTAAATCGAAAATTTTCGTCTACATATTTTATAATTTTCGGATTTCGTACCAGGATCACAGGAGGTCAAAGAGATCTTTTATTCATAGTGCAAAAATCAATATACAGGGTGATCCAAAACATTTAGAATATTTTCGACTCACCCTGTATATATCAATTTGCTCCTCGCAAAAATCGATATACAGGGTGATCCAAAAACTTTTAAAATATTTTCGACTCACCCTGTATATATCAATATGCTCCTCGCAAAACTCGATATACAGGGTGATCCAAAAACTTTTAAAATATTTTCGACTCACCCTGTATATATCAAATTGCTCCTCGCAAAAATCGATATACAGGGTGATCCGAAAAGTGATGAATTTTTCAGCCCACGAAAATCGATATATACAGGGTGCCCACAGCCCGAATACCCGCAAAATTTAGCCTCGCGCGCGCGCGCGCGTATATATAATGTAATATAAACATATAGTATATCTATATTGCTATAAATCCAGTAGGGGTCCTACGGACCCCTACTGGATTTATAGAAAAATTTCTACCGGTCGAGCTCCAGGAAAGAAGCTTAAACGCGCGTCACATGACGTGTGCGTGCGTGTGTGTGTGTGGGCGCACACACGGGCGTCGCGACGCCCGCCCGCCTGACGCCTGACGCGCGTTTTTTAGGCTTCTCACCTGGGCGGGGGGTGGGCACCTGCTAGGTACGTGGTACCTAGCAGGTGCATATTGCCCACCCCCCACATCTATACCCCTAGATACCCCCACCGATATTCTATTGTATACTATAGTATACAATATTATAGTAATCGCGAGGCAAATCGTCCCGTCTCACTTCCACTCGTTGGCCGGGTCTACTTACCTTCTCGCACTCACGGGCGCTTATCGCGAATCTGTAAGAAGAGATGAAGATTTTGGTCGATGGATTTCCATGGCTCGGTAGCGTAGCTCGCTGCAGCGATGGGGTGGCCCCCGATCGCTGCAGCGAACCGTGGGTTCAAATCCAGCCGGCCGAATAAAAATTGCGGCGGGTTGCGGACCGGCAGGGGTGCCGCCGGGGCTGCGATGGTGGCAGCGCCGGGGGGAGCGACGGGGGAAGCGATGCTGGAGCGGGGGGTGCGGCAGGGATTCGGTGGCGGGTGCCGCCGGGGCGCGATGGTGGCAGCGCCGTGGCTGCGATGGTGGCAGCGCCGGGGAGCGGCGGAAGGTAGCAGCGGGGGGGGCGGCAGGCAGGGGCCTGGCGGCGGGATGCAAGATGGGGGCCAGCGGCAGCGATCCGGTGGAAGCGCCGGAAACGCCGGTGGTGGGGAAGCAGCGGGAGTGGCGGAAGCGGGGGTAGCAGCGATGCGGGGGCGGAAAATTGGAAAAATTAGAGGGGATGAGATTCGGCAGCGAGGGAGGGTGGGGAGGAAGATATACGAAAAACAGGCAATCTTTTACAATTTTTTTTCAATCAAAATTTTTACAAGTCGAATATGTTTCTAGTGGAGGCGCCGGGTAAAGGGACTTGTAAAAATTTACCACCAACTGCCCGAAAATGTGGAATCTAGTGGAGGCGCCGGGTAAAGGGACTTGTAAAAATCTCCCTTTCTAGTATCCCTATTAAACTAGTGAAGGCACCGGGTAGAGGGACTTGGTCATTTAACGAGGGCCCGAAAGAAAACGCACACATATTAAGTTATACACTATATATTTTATAAACACCTTTATTTACACAAGTTTTACTTTGTTTATTACATATAATTTATTCAGGTGTATTGCGTATCAAAGAACGTTAACATCGATTAAATTATGCTTAAGGTAATAAAGTAAATAATTTGGTGTAGCGCGAATCAAACAACGTTAGTCGTAAAGTGTACGTTAGCCGACAGCATCACAGTCAAATGTCCGATGGAATTACAACAGATGCTTGACTGCAACTAACGTACACATTACTGTTGTACGTTGTTTGATCCGCAATACACCTAATCATATACTTTATTACCTTATGTATTATCTAATCGATGATGTACAGCCATGAGAATGTCGCGGTTCGTAAGACCGAACAGTCCGCTATCCTTGTCTCTTCAGTGCAGGACAAGACATACGTACAAGGACAGTGGACTGCTCACTCTTACGGAACTACAGGCACTCTCATGCCTTTGGCCTCGGGTACAATGCGAGCGGTGAGAGGCCGCGAATATTAAAGGGCTAGGAGCAGCGATGAGCGACAAGTGTAAAGCTTGAATTGTACCCAAGGCCTTACATACCGCCCTAAAATACCCGTGGAAAGGAATTTTATTCAGTTCGGTACAACCTAGCCTCAAATACATATAAACGATCTTTATTTAGCTACAATATTTATAAGGGTGCGATTAAAGGGTATAATGTTTATTGGATTAACATTTAATTGTGTTACAATCTTTATTTATGCAAGATATTTATGGCGCGACGATCTATCGATGGCCTCAGGTACGATGCAAGCGATGAGAGGCCGCGAATATTAATGGGGGCTGGGAGCAGGTGAGCGACAAGTGTAAAGCTTGAATTGTACCCAAGGCCTTACATACCGTTCTAAAATACATGGGGAAATGAATTTTATTCAGTTCGGTACAACCTAGCCTTAAATACATATAAACGATCTTTATTTAGCTACAATGTTTATAAGGGTGCGATTAAAGGGTATAATGTTTATTGGATTAACATTTAATTGTGTTACAATCTTTATTTATGCAAGATATTTATGGCGCGACGATCTATCGATGGCCTCAGGTACGATGCAAGCGATGAGAGGCCGCGAATATTAATGGGGGCTAGGAGCAGGTGAGCGACAAGTATAAAGCTTGAATTGTACCCAAGGCCTTACATACCGTTCTAAAATACATGGGGAAATGAATTTTATTCAGTTCGGTACAACCTAGCCTCAAATACATATAAACGATCTTTATTTAGCTACAATGTTTATAAGGGTGCGATTAAGGGTATAATGTTTATTGGATTAACATTTAATTGTGTTACAATCTTTATTTATGCAAGATATTTATGGCGCGACGATCTATCGATGGCCTCAGGTACGATGCAAGCGATGAGAGGCCGCGAATATTAATGGGGGCTAGGAGCAGGTGAGCGACAAGTATAAAGCTTGAATTGTACCCAAGGCCTTACATACCGTTCTAAAATACATGGGGAAATGAATTTTATTCAGTTCGGTACAACCTAGCCTTAAATACATATAAACGATCTTTATTTAGCTACAATGTTTATAAGGGTGCGATTAAAGGGTATAATGTTTATTGGATTAAGATTTAATTGTGTTACAATCTTTATTTATGCAAGATATTTATGGCGCAACGATCTATCGATGGCCTCAGGTACGATGCAAGCGATGAGCGGCCGCGAATATTAAAGGGGGCTAGGAGCAGCAGTGAGCGACAAGTGTAAAGCTTGAATTGTACCCAAGGCCTTACATACCGTCCTAAAATACCTGTGGAAATGAATTTTATTCAGTTCGGTACAACCTAGCCTCCAATACATATAAACGATCTTTATTTAGCTACAATATTTATAAGGGTGCGATTAAAGGGTATAATGTTTATTGGATTAAGATTTAATTGGGACACAATCTTTATTTAGGCAAGGTATTTATGGCGCGACGATCTATCGATGGCCTCGGGTACGATGCAAGCAGTGAGAGGCCGCGAATATTAAAGGGCTAGGAGCAGCGGTGTAGTAGCAGCAGTTTTTCCAGCACGCGCATTCAAATTATGAACAAAACGCTTGTTTTGTCGGTCACTTGCGCCGCTTACTGCTTGAATCGTACCCTAAGCCTTACATGCCGTTCTAATATACTTGTGAAAATGAATTTTATTCAGTGCGGTACAACCTAACCTTAAATACACATAAATATTGTCGCTAAATAAAGATCGTTTATAAGTATACGATCTTTACCGGGTGACAACCCTTATTGCACCACCTTTATTCAGATACGTTGTCTATTGGACAATCTTAAAGGCCGAATCATTGATTTATACACGACGCAACAATGCTATCGCTACGGGCATTTTCAACAGCGTTTAATGCACGTTGAAAATGCCTACAGCGATAGCATTGTCACAGCGTAGCATTGCCATGTAAGGAATCTATGAATCTGCCTTAACAAAACTAAGATTTATATTCGGGTGCGAAAACCTAACCTAAACGATCTTTATTTGGCTAGAATATTTATGGGGTACGATTTTATATTTATTCGGTTACAACCTTTATTGCGCTGCTATCTTTATTTGGGTATGATGTTTATTGGACTACGATTTAATTGGGCTACAATTTCGATTCGGGTACGATATTTATAGCGTTACGTCTATATTCGGGTACGAACTTTATTGCGCTACGATCATTTTAGAGCAACGATATTTATTGACCTAGGACCCCACATGGAGTCTTTCGCATTTTATTTAATACAAATGCAAATCGTCGTGGTAACTCAGTAGGTTGTACAGCCATGGACGATAAGAATGACGCGCTTGTCCATCCGAGCAGTTTGCTATACTTGTCTGGTCCCATACAGTAGGGGCACGGGGTAGACAAGGATAGAATATTGTTCGGACGGACGGACGCGTCATTCTGAGAGTCCGTGGCTGTACACCCAAAAACTTCGCTTTTGCTTTATTGCACATTCGTGATCAATATAGTCTACCACACAAACTTCACAGGGTAATTTGTGTAGTTGACCGAATTGATAACGATACTGCAATAAACCAAAAGGTTGGTTTTTGTACGTACGCAAGCGGAAGCAGCGTCAGTATTCAGTATGGCAGGATTAATCGGCATCGCCAGGATTAGCGCAAGCAGCATCAGTTAAGGCTGGCGAATGTTGTCATCATTGCCAGGATTAACGCAAGCTCAAATCAGCATCGCCAGGATATCATCATAAGCTGGATTGCCACATAATCCTTTAGATACCGATACAAATACTATCATATGAATACTGTACTACGATTTCAAAAAACATTCTCATTCTTAATCTTGCAATTTAAAATTTAATCTGAATCTTCGCAATTTAATTGCAATAAAAGTTATAAAACTTTAAATGATAAGCCAATTAATTCTATAAAAATATAATAAAAAGTGCTTTCAGTTTAACGTTGCATCCGATGCCGCAATTGAAATACGACGCCCAACCCTTCCCACCAGAAATCAGACGATATCACAAGCATACGAATCACAAGCATACGAAACACCAGCACACAGAGACAAATCATAGAAATCAATGCACACACCAAACTAAAAAAGAGCTAAAAGCGGCGGCCGCCTTTTTATCCATATCTGACTATTTAGGCAAAATGATGCAACGTTAACGTTTTGGCACTTTCTACTATTGCTATAATGACCTGAATGATCATTTAATTGAAATGAAAATCAATCAGTAGATTAAGAATGTAATCATTTTGAAACCGTTACCACCTTTAAACCTATACTATACTAATGGTTAAATGCTATAGCCAGTGGAGTAGTTAAATAGTAATGCAATATATTGAAACAAATCTTAAAATGCTGTTCAAGTTATCTTAAACACAAGTGAATCGCACTTACCAATAACTACTCCACGGATAATTCATAAATTACACAATTTATTTAAAAAATTGATTAAAAAAAAAAATGGATAAAAAATTTGCTTGGGTTTAAGAAAAAATTGATTTAAAATTAAATTTGATAAAAAATTGACTTGGCTTAAAAAAAATCGGGCAAAAGATTGACTAAGGTAAAAAAAAAAATGATTAAAAAAAACCACTGAGGAATTCTAAAAATTAGGACCGAATCTAAAACTCTAAATCCTTAAATCACGATTCTCAAAGCGGTATTTTTGCCAATTCATTAATAATAATTATATATCTATGTATATATACTAGATGTATAATCACAATCTGGAATGAAACGAAAAATATTTCGACTAAATTCAAAATCGGAGCCTATAGCTCTTGAAATCTATCCTCGGAGGCTCCGAGTGAAGCAAAGCATTATGGTTTTAACTAAATTCCGCGATACCTAACGAGAATATCTGTTATTCTGATACCAAATTGTGTGAAAGGAGGCTGTCCTGTGAGTGCCCGAGTAAAGCAAAGCAGTAACTTTTGCAACTTTTGCACTTTTTGAAATGTTGAATCCGTAACGAGAATATCTGCCTTCCCTGTGAACAACGGCACTTCTTTGCGATCGCTTCAGAAGGAGTGGCAAATCATCATCCCTTCACCAGTAAAAACAGCCGAATCGATATCCCTTGACACACCAGTCCGGTTAGATAGCTGGACAAGCCCCAGCTGGGGCCAAGTATTGGTTACGTTAGTGCGGTGAAATGAACTGGTGGAGAGATGAATGATCTGAAGCACGGCACGGTACCCGATCATTTTAAACAATTATTTCTATCGTGGTCAGTCTCTGTACCTTTAGATTAGATAACTGAAGATAACAATTGGGCAGTTTGTTCAAACTGCACAAGCATATTACTCGGAAACACAGAGGAACATTTACTTAAAGTACCTACGCAAATAATTTTAAAATTGGAACAAATAGCGCTTGGAGAATCTTAAAAATTATTTATATGTACCAAGTCACATTACGAATCAAATATTCAAACCTCAATAACCCTTGCAAAATACAATTGAATTCGTATTAAAAAGTAAGGTCAAACGATTGACTAAATGTGGAATTTAATAAGATTCAAGACTAGACAATTTTGAAATTGTCTGAAGCATGAAAAGTGATATGGTTGGACAACCATTAATCAAAATCGGATAAGCAAATTTGGAATCTTAAAATCACATCAGGGTTATTGACATTTGAATAAATAAAAATTATATTTGGGACGGGATAGGAATCAATTTTTTAAATATTATTGCGTCATCAAAACATTACTACATACAGGCATGCCCCCAAGTTACGTAACTATCGAGTTCTGTAAACTTTTAAATAACTTGAATTTTAAGTTAGTCGATTTTGTAAATTGCATAAGTACAACTTTATAAAAAAAAATAAAAATTTATGAACGAATATAAAAACAAAGGGTGTGTTTGAGGTGTATGGTTATGAAGGGAAATGCAGTTTTCTGGCAATTTCCACCCTTAATACGTAAGTGCAAATTACAAAATTCGTTGGTTACGCAAGTTTGGGGATACCTACACTTAAAATTATTTAAATCTATTAATAAATTACTTATCCACAAAATCTAATTCATGTAATCAAGTATCTCTGTATTATGAATTATCTCTTATTATCTCTATATTATGAATTATATCTATATATAATTAGTTTGTGTGGATAAGTTTCGAGCTTCAACCAAGTAATAAACAAAGAATTGTCTATTTATCTATAACTAATTAATTATTGTTGCATGGAAATTTCAAGAACACTTAATGCAATGTATGAATGTAATACTAAAATAGTTTATCACTTGGTTACAGCTAAACTATTTTCTAAAGTCTCCTCAGCAATGTTCTTGATCCGATGTCTTCTATCCAAAGTAATCTAGGTTCCCACGCTGTTCAAGATCCGAGTGGATCGTAATCAGAAGTTGAAGTAGTGTCATCGTAGTTATCCACCTGCAGATATTCTGGTTCCAGCAAAGCCCATTAGCTAAAAATACAATAAATTTTAGATTGCGAAAATGTTAATATAAATCCATTCACTGCTAGTATCAAACAAATATTAATAAACCATACCAAGGTATTGCCTAAACCAGTGGTTCCCAAAGTGTGCATCGGGGCACCCTGGAGAGCCGTTTTTCCAGGGGTGCCGCAGAATATTGCAAAAGGTTTATAATTAAGTTGAATAAACTAATAGAAAAATTAACCCGGATATTTTGCACACTGACATCATTTACGATGAGATGGCTTTCAATAATAGTAAATAACATATTTAAAAGATCCATTACAGTTAGTCATGATATAACTTGGAGAAGGTTTGGAAAAACCTTAGTTCAAAAAGGGCGCTGTGAGCGGAAAGTTTCGAAACCACTGGCCTAAACTATTTATACTATTTATAAATGAATAAATATCATTCAAATAGTAAAAGGATTTATAAATTTCTTTCGTTTAATGCAATATATCACTGAATGAAAATGTTATTCATAATGGACAAGTTTAAACCGGAATTCTTAAACAAAATTAATGCTGTGTTACTTTAAGTAAATTTTATGTGAATAAATATATTACAATTAATTCGAAATGCTGTAAACATATTGCATTAATGGATTAATTAATGGTTTAATTAGCAAAAATAGCATAAATGGTTAATACTAACTACAAGTTATTTTATATTGTGAAACTTGAAGTAAATTTAAGATGTCATGACATAATAATTTTTCGTACATACAGACTGTTAAAGAAAGCGATGTCAACTTTAATGCTGGATACTATTAAATGACACTGTTCAAGCTGCAAATCGAATAAGTTTTGCAGCGTTGCAGAAATGTTTTCTAGGATACAAGCAAATAATATAACCAGAATTTTTAAAATGTGATTTCTTGTCATAACTTTGTTGTTGGAAGAGTTGACACCGCTTTCTTGAATGCTCTGTAACTTGCCGTCCAAAATTATAAGTAATTAAAAAATATATTTGTAACATCCTCATTATTAGCCTTCTTGTGACCGATGTGTTTAAACATTTTTTCAACCAAGTCGTTGACAGCTCCTGTGTGATTGCAAATTTGAGGAAAATACAAATAATTTACCTTTTATATCCGAAGCTCTTTCTGGATAGAACTGCAACTTTCCATCTGGTAAGGTGTTGGTTAACATTGATGTACTTCAACTTCGGGAGGAAAGGGTTGAGTCCCGTCTACACTGCAATTACCAGTTCGGTGTCTAGTTCTTCGTAAGTTTGTTGCAATTCCATATGAAGAGCCCTAAAATAAAACAAACATATTAAAATTCTTGTCTTTTCAAATTGGTTTAGGTGTAAGACCTGCAAAATATCAAAATCCTAACTCAATTAGTAACTGAGCTATAGAAAACAGGAGGTGAAATGACGGACCCTGTATATATTGCATTAATACTAACAACAAGTTATGTAGTGTTGTGAATACTTGACGAAGATTTTAGCTATCATGAAATAATAACGTAAAATAAAATTATTTTTCCTATATAACTTGACGTCCAAAATCACAAATGATTAAAAAAATATATTTGTAATATCGTCATTATTAGACTTCTTGTGACCAATATGCATAAACACATTAATTGAACCAAGTCGGTTGACAGCTCCTATGTGCTTGCACATTTGAGGAAAATAACTTACCGTTTATATCTGCAGGTCTTTCGAGGATCCGACTGCAATTCTTCATCTGCCAAGATGCGGGTTCATTGATGTACTTCAACTTCGGCACGAAAGGGTGGAGTCCTGTCTGCATTGCAGCTACCAGCCAGTCCTGTGTCTTGTTCCTCCAAAGTTGGTGGCAATCAGAAGTTCTTCACCATCATCTCGCAATTGCATGGATCATGAAAACAGAAAAGAGGTGTACAAAAAGTGAACCGTATGTACGAGGATTATTAAGAACTACCAAAACAACTAACTAATCAACATACACAACTTCAGATTTCTGTCCAATTTCATTTATGCGTGACCACAAGTACTGGTATGTCTAATTTACTAATTACGTTAGCAAAGTTACTTTTGCAACTTTTGCACTTTTGCACCTTTTGCACTTTTTCAAATATTGAATCCGTAACGAGAATATCTGCCTTCCCTGTGAACAACGGCACCTCTTTGCGATCGCTTCAGAAGGAGTGGCAAATCATCATCTCTTCATCAGTAAAAACAGCCGAATCGATATCCCTTGAGACACCAGTCCGGTTAGATAGCTGGACAAGCCCCAGCTGGGCCCAAGTATTGGTTACGTTAGTGCGGTTGAAATGAACTAGTGGAGAGATGAATGATCTGAAGCACGGCACGGTACCCGATCATTTTAAACAATTATTTCTATCTTGGTCCGTCTCTGTACCTTTAGATTAGATAACTGAAGATAACAATTGGGTACAAACTACTGAGAAGCAGTAAAAAACTTAAGACATACAAGAATTTGTGGTTAACTAACTTATAGCTAAATACATATAAAACAAAAAAAACATTTGAAGTGCGCTTTACCCCCAAGTTGACTAAAATGAATACATCCTATAACCTAATCTAGTATATTGAATACTGCACCCCCCATCTAAACTGTAAGTTCACTGTATTAACAATTGATAAGCGCGTGAATCTATGCTTAACAGGTGGCTAGTCTATTAAGCGACAAATTAAATTTAAACTTACAAGAACAATCAATCTCATTATTATACTGGCTCATATAATAACAAAACATCTAGTTTATATTGAATTAGTTGTCCAGCTTCTCTTTCTGTATAATTATTAACTCATTCAATCATTAAATTGAATAAATGAATGCAATTTAGAATTGTGAGAACCATCGGCACAGCAATTTAAAAATTGCTTTCCACGATTTAATTCCGTGTTAAATTGAACCAACACTGTTTTTTTTTTGACAAAAAAATTAATAATACATTCCAACACTTGGCTAGGGTGAAAGATATATTATTAAAACAAAAAACATGGAAAAATTAACACTCCATGAAAACTAATTGAAAAATTGAAACTTTGAATGCATAATAATGAATGCATTATATTTCTGTGCTTTGTTAATTGTTTATAATGTTTATTGATAAAGTAACACATGCAAGCTAGGTCTAATCAATAATGTGTTACTTACATTGATTTGGTAGATAATTAAAAGCGTCAATGACAATTCAATTTAAATGAATTGTTGGTTATTGAATATTTATTAGTCTATTAATTATTCGTAAAATTCATTTGTACTATTAATACAATTACAACATTTCGAATTACGAGTTCCTAATATGATTAACTGTGACACATTACTGCTTTGAAATATTGCAGTAAGACAAGTTTTGTTATACAAACTAAACAATTTAAAAAAGTAAAAAAATTATAAAAATATAACGCGTAATGACTGTGATTTATAAATTCTTGCACATATTAATTGTTATTTGAATAGATTATTGGCAATGAATTGGTTCATATAAATTGATCAACAACTTTTATTCCCACTATGGAAAATATTTTATCAATGAGAAATGCGTTTACATACATGTTACATAAACAAGATGAACTTGTTTCCTAGACGGGTCGAATATAATAAGCGCAGGAGTAAGCTAATATCAAATATAATATCAAAGACATGCGTCTAAGAAAATCCCACCCCATCAACCAATTTCAGACGAAATTGTACCTACACCTATGATATCATTAAGATATCAGAACCTAAAAACCAGCAACTGGTTCAATTTCAGACGAAATTGTACCTACACCTATGATATCATTAAGATATCAGAACCTACAAACCAGCAACTGGTTCTATCATATATACATCACAACAAGCATACACACCAAGGAGTCTTCTGAAAGACAAATTAAGCAAGTAAATTGCTATAGTGTTAAACAACGCTAAAGTCGGCGGCCGCCTTTTTCCTAATTAACAATCAGTCTCAACATCAACACTCACACAATACCTAAAGTCTTTTCGACATGTATCACGAATGTATAATCGCATTTCTCATTGTATTTATGACACCTAGTCATGTGGCAAGAATATGATTATTTAAAATAATTGCATTGTATAAGTTGCATTTGAAAATATGTCTAAAAACTAGACAATTTTTGAGGGGTAGTTTAACATGGCAAGTTAAATCTACTTCTAATCTAAAATCGACTCTACTTTAAATGGATGTTTTTAATATGAACCGACTAATAACCATTAAACCCAAAAAATTGACAATAAAACATTAATTTTGGTAAATTATTATGCAAGGCTGTGAGGTTCCGAGTGAAGCAAAGCAGTAACTTTTGCAACTTGTGCACTTTTTGAAATGTTGAATCCGTAACGAGAATATCTGCCTTCCCTGTGAACAACGGCACTTCTTTGCGATCGCTTCAGAAGGAGTGGCAAATCATCATCTCTTCATCAGTAAAAACAGCCGAATCGATATCGGTGAAATGAACTAGTGGCGAGATGAATGATCTGAAGCACGGCGCGATACCCGATCATTATAAACCATTATTTCTATCGTGGTCCGTTTCTGTACCTTTAGATTAGATAACTGAAGATAACAATTGGGTAGTACAAACTGCACAAGCATATTACTCGGAAACAGAGAGGAGCATATGTATATGTAAATTAATAAGATACATGACAGAGGCGTCATATATTTAATGTGAATAATATTAATAAATGCAAGGATTGTATAATGTGGTTCTTTGTTATAATAATTAAAATGAAATAAACTTACAAACGAATTTTAATAACAACTAAATGATTAATAACTTGTGATTAAGGTTCACAATAGAACAAAATGTATGAATGTCAACAGCCAAGCAAGTTTGAAGCAAATAAAAATGAACTGTTGACTAAAACACATTAGTGCGAATACAAAATGTGCAATTATGTCGTTAACGCCAATAATAATCTTTATGTGAAATTATTTAATTGAAGTGTACAAAATAAACAAACAAATAAGCACAGATTAATAAAAAAATTAAAGTGAAACTGAGCGCCGAGTTCTGGCATTAAAAGGAGTAAATTTTTACATGTTGTCAGCGCAATCATTTGCGCTTTAAATGAAAGTTAAATTCATTAATTCGTAGATCATTATTTCTACAAGCTGGGTTTCAACCAGCAACGCCTGGAATTTAATCCAGCTTTATCCATCTTCATGATTGCAGAATTAACTTTAATAATCAATAAATTTCTGCATCGACAGCTCTCACAACTCTACTGTTTACTCAAAGAGTATTGAGTATTGATATTAATTGAAAGCAATGCGCAAAATTGAATGAAATAATACGTACGCAGAAAATTAATTCCCCAAACTGGATTCGCACCAGCTATCTCTAGATAACAAATCTAGTATTCTACCATCTTCATAGCCGAGAAATTAATCGAATGCCTTCTCAAAATTTCAATATATACTCGTAATTGATCAATAAAGTTTAAATTATGAAAATTTTATGAGGTTACGACTTTGTTCAAAAGTTGATCAATTGTTTTATAGTGACCTACAAAAATTGTGTGAAAGGAAGCTGTCCTGTGAGTGTCCGAGTAAAGCAAAGCAGTAACTTTTGCAACTTTTGCAACTTTAGCGCCTTTTGCACTTTTTTAAATGTTGAATCCGTAACGAGAATATCTGCCTTCCTTGTGAACAACGGCACCTCTTTGCGATGGCTTCAGAAGGAGTGGCAAATCATCATCTCTTCATCAGTAAAAACAGCCGAATCGATATCCCTTGAGACACCAGTCCGGTTAGATAGCTGGACAAGCCCCAGCTGGGCCCAAGTATTGGTTACGTTAGTGCGGTTGAAATGAACTAGTGGAGAGATGAATGATCTGAAGCACGGCACGGTACCCGATCATTTTAAACAATTATTTCTATCTTGGTCCGTCTCTGTACCTTTAGATTAGATAACTGAAGATAACAATTGGGTAGTTTGTACAAACTGCACAAGCATATTACTCGGACACACAGAGAGGAACATTTACTTAAAGTACCTACGCAAACTATCTTAAACACTATAGGCTATCCTCCAAGGCTCTGAGTGAAGCAAAACGGTAAGTGTTCCAAGTAAAATACATGATATGCGACCCAATTAAATTAATAATTATTTCTAATCGTGGTCCGTCTCTGTACCGTTAGATTAGATAAATTAAGAAATTGGGTGATTATTGGTGCAGAAAAAATGAAGCTCAGAGCTCAGAGGAATATTTACTTAAAGTACCTACGCAAATAATTTAAAACAAAACTGATCAGAAGTCTGATATGTGTATATTGTTTCATTTAAAAGCGCGCTTAATAATATGACTACAAAAGCAATTATTGTCCATTGAATTTGATTTGGACACTGGTAGATTTTTGAACCAACAATTAAAATATTGACGCTCCAAATGTTTCTAGTTATGAATAATGCTTGTAAATTGCAGAACAAAAATTATTGTATTGGTATAAATATTTACCAATAATTAGTAATTCCAGGCCAATTTCTTGACTGCTGGATGAATGTTTGAAACTAAACTTGGATACAATCAGTTTTCTCGGAGACAAAATATTACACAGCATTATTCATAACTAGTTGCGGTTATTAGAAATGAAAATGCCTACCTTTAGAATCCGATGGCAGTCTTGAAGATCGTTGATGAGAAATTGGCTCCGATGATGATTTCTGCGGTGTCGGAGGTACTAGAAGGCTGCATATACTTTTGTCTCTCAATGATGTTCCATTTACCAATTCAACGAAGCAATTATTCTTTCCTAAAACATGAACACCTATTAAAATAGTGAAATATTACAAGAATCGCTGATGTCAGAAACGGCAAAGTCCACTTTTGGTTATATGTATCTGAATTATACATAGAATGGCGCATAAAAGTTGTACTTGTTTCGATTAAGCGCAAAAACAACCTTATTCTATTATTTAAAAGGTGTATTGGACCCTCTGAAAATATCAACCGAGAGCAGACAATCTTAGTTCGTGACTAATTAATATTTAATTATTTCAAAACTAGATGTGTGACTTGAGTTGTTTCTGAAATATGCGATTCAATGTGTATGCTAAAGTTTTAATGTTACTCGTTTATGACAAAAAATTAATAAATGCTATTCGTTATCAATCAATCTTTTGATCAATCTTAATAGAATACAAATAAAATTTAAGCATTTAAATTCCAACATTTATGCATGCACAATTAAAATTAACAACTGTTTAAATATTGCCTCCAATTAAATTTCATTTGGATATAAATAAAGTTTATGACCGAAAATTGAAAAATATCGATGCACTAATTAATAGTTTTGAATAATGTCAATCAATTGAAAACAAATTATTTTTAATACAGAAAACTTGTGAAATTTAACATTATTCATAACTAGATGTGAAGTATAAAAATTCCTACCTTATAATTCCTTCGAGGATTTGCAAAACTGTGAAGCCACAGTTTTTCGGTGAAGTCACCATCGGAGACGATCGCTGCTTCTCGCCAGGTAAACAATTTCACGTCTGTACTGCGTTGCATTAACAGACAGTCCATTTATCAATTCAACGAAGGTATTTGTTGTTCTGAAATATGAAAAATTATTTTAACAGCGAGAATGGTTGTTTTTTGGAAGCAAATTGAAAAATTTTAAATAAATTTATTAGCAATGCAAATTTTAAAAGTCTGCACAGTGTTAGAAATTATGTTAGATAATTATTGTTCAAAGCAATTTTGTAGGTATGCAAATTAATAAATAAGCAGCAATATACATGTTTAATTGGACGTTACGGATGCGACCGTGCAGTTATTTGTTAGTATCGATGGCTCAAAATATTTTGTACCATCGATACTTGCAAATTTATATGTAACATAATTTGTACGTCCGTAACGCCAAGCCTGAAAAAATATTTGGTGGTATCAATACAGATACATAACTGCGATGGGTTCTACCAAGTTAATCTGGTCTCACCTATAATTGGAAGATTCCAACAATTACCGTTTGTATGCGATCTTAGTCATCGCCCACATGATAACTGGTGCAAGCCCGGCTCAATTTAGGAATCCGATTTTAATTGAATTAATGAATTATATACCGTTGCGGTCAGCGTACACACCACTAGAATTATTTTAACACCAATAATGCAAAATTCACTTCAACAAATCAGGTTTCTATGTTTCCGTTTGAATATCAGATCGTAATTAATGTAACGTTTCAAGACAACAGCAAAATTGATGGTAAAAATTAATTTGTTATTAAAATGTTGCAAATTATTATTATTGTTATATTTAAATAACGGGCAGTTAAATAAATTTTCATGCGTTTCCGAATGTTGAATGGTGTATTGTTCGATACAGCATTCAACATTCGGAAACGCATTCAGTGCATGTGCAGCAAATATCAACACAGTAATTAATAGTTTTGAATAATGTTTGTTGATTAATAAAGAACAAGTTATTTGTAATACAAAAACATTATTCATAACGAAATGTGATACTTATATAAAAATTCCTACCTTATAGTTCCTTCGACGATTTCGGTTCGGTGAAGTTACCATCGGAGACGATTTCTGTTCCTCGCAGGTATAAACGGACTCACATTTACCAAATTTCAACGGAGGTATTCGCTGGTCTGAAATGTTAAAAATTATTTTAACAGTGACATACGTTTGGTTGTTTTTCAGGAAGCATTTTTAAATTAAATTTGGAAAAAATTTGCAAGTAATGAGACTAATTTTAAATGAATTTTTAACAATGAAAGTTTTAAAAATCTGTATGAAAAATAAGAAATTATGTTGGATAAGTGAGTATTAATCATATTAATGTTCTTGTGATTTTGAGTGCAAATTTTTATAAACAATACAAATGTAATTTATTATTAAATACATTTTATTGCATTTGTAATGTTGCGCCATTGGGAGGCTTTATTTAATAGATTTATATTAAGGAGTTTAACAATGATGTGAGGAATGTTTTCAAAGCAGATTGAAATAAGACGTATCACTTTTTTGCCTAGCTAAACCAGTCCATTGTGTAGCACAATGGGTTCGCTGTGGATAGGAAACAGCGATTTCTCGAATATTCCGCGTTCATTTAATTAGATTTTAAGCCAATTTTGGGGTAATTAGAAAAGGTTTTCATGTAGGATGTGTGAAATTATGATAATTGGAAATGTGGAGTGATTTTATGCACCAAAAAAGTGCAGAAAACCACGCAAATTTCGCAAAAAAATCAATTGCTATTACCTAAACATCTTCCAGACGAATTCGTGTCTTCTGTGAAAATTTGGGGGCTCAATTGGGTGCGTGGGCGGCGATTGGGGGGGGCGACTTCGAGTTTCCAGTGGATTTCGCAAGTCGGAATGTTGAAACACATCGCAGCAATCGTTCTGAAACAATAAATGATTAATTAGTAACTTCGTTAATTGATTTCGTTGTGAATAATTCACCTAGCAAGTGCGAGGTGTTAAAGCGTTGAAGATTCACAGGCGACTGCTCTGTTCTCTCAACGCCCCGCTTTCCGCTCGGGCGACACTAAGGTCAGTTTTTTGGGAAGAGCCTTGGCCGGGCCGGGCGAGAGCACAATGCTGGCCAGCTGCCTGCAAGAACCCGTAAAATATCATGTGGTAAAAAATGTAACACGCATAAAATAAAATATATACATTAATTAATAAACTTCGAACAGACTCAAAATTGTGTTATATCTGCATATATTTTTAAACAAATCATTTGGAAGATTCACCTACATTTAAGATTTTGTAGCACTAAAACAGCAAAATATTCAAACTAGTGCCCATCAGTATTATTGTTGATATTTTACAATTGTAACGTGAATATGGCTATGCTGGCAATATGGTCAATTGCCTTTATCTAAGCAACTTATATTCTTACCTTGATTTTCTTTAATTTAATTAATTCATGTTTTGTACAATTCTTCAGCAAATTTGAGATTGATTATGCATTAAATAAGTGAGAAACTCGAATATATAACTTTCAGATTTAACCAAATATGAATTATCAAATACTGAAATTTCTGAATGTTTAATAAAATCATGTGTTGTATATTTCATGTCAGATTTGTATACAGTATACTTGCATACAATTCTACTACAAATTTGAGGCAAATTCTGCTTTAAATAAGTGAGAAAATCGAATATACATCTTTCTTATTTGACCACCATGAATGATCAATTACTGAAATTTCAGAAAATTTATCTAATTTATGTTTTGTATATTTTATGCCAGATTTATATACAGTATACTTGCATAAAATTCTCCTGCAAATCTGAGGCAGATTCAGCTTTAAATAAATGAGAAAATTACATATATAACTTTCTGATTTCACAAGCATGAATTATCAATTACTGAAGTCTCTGCAAATTTAATTAAATCATGTGTTGTATATTCCATGCCACTCATTTCATGAGTAAACCTTAAATAAGTGAGAAAATTGAGTTATCAACTTTCCGAGTTAACCAGTTGAAGTTACTGAAATTTCTGAAAATTAATCTAATAAATATTTTGAAAATTTTATGCCAGATCTTGTATACAGTATACTTGAATACAAATCCTCTGAAAATTATACCTCAAATATGTCTTAAATAAGTGAGAAAATCGTGTTATTAACTTTCTGAGTTGACCAACATGAATTATAAATTACTGAAATTTTTGAAAATGTATCCAATTCATATTTTGTATATTTTATGCCAGATTTGTATACAGTATACCTGCATACAATTCTTCTGCAAATTTGAGGAAGATTATAATCTAAATAAGTTAAACAATCGAAAATATAACTTTCTGATTTGTCCAGTTTGCATTATCAATTAATAAAATTTCTAATTTAATTAACAGATATCTGTTCAGTATACCTGAAGCTAATTCTACTGAAAATTTGACAAAGTTTCAGTTTTAAATAAGTGAGAAAATTGACACATAACTTTATGCAATCACAAGTATGAATTAGTCAATATTGAAATTTCTGAAAATTTATTTATTGCATATTAATTAACAGATATCTGTTTAGTATACCTGAAGCTAATTCTCATGAAAATTTGACAAAGTTTCAGTATTAAATAAGTCACAAAATCAACAGTAAAACTTTCTGCTTTGACAAGTATGAATTAGTCAATACTGAAATTTCTGCAAATTTATTTATTGCATATTAATTATAAGATATCTGTTGAGTATTCCTGAAGCTAATTCTCATGAAAATTTGACAAAGTTTCAGTATGAAATAAGTGAGAAAAGCAACACTATAACTTTATGCAATGAAAAGTATGAATTACTCAATACTGAAATTTCTGCAAATTTATTTATTGCATATTAATTATAAGATATCTGTTCAGTATTCCTGAAGCTAATTCTCATGAAAATTTGACAAAGTTTCAGTATGAAATAAGTGAGAAAAGCAACACTATAACTTTATGCAATGACAAGTATGAATTACTCAATACTGAAATTTCTGCAAATTTATTTATTGCATATTAATTATAAGATTTCTGTTCAGTATTCCTGAAGCTAATTCTCATGCAAATTTGACAAAGTTTCAGTATGAAATAAGTGAGAAAAGCAACACTATAACTTTATGCAATGACAAGTATGAATTAGTTAATACTGAAATTTCTGCAAATTTATTTATTGCATATTAATTATAAGATATCTGTTCAGTATTCCTGAAGCTAATTCTCATGAAAATTTGACAAAGTTTCAGTATGAAATAAGTGAGAAAAGCAACACTATAACTTTATGCAATGACAAGTATGAATTAGTCAATACTGAAATTTCTGCAAATTTATTTATTGCATATTAATTATAAGATATCTGTTCAGTATTCCTGAAGCTAATTCTCATGAAAATTTGACAAAGTTTCAGTATGAAATAAGTGAGAAAAGCAACACTAACTTTTTGCAATGACAAGTATGAATTAGTTAATACTGAAATTTCTGCAAATTTATTTATTGCATATTAATTATAAGATATCTGTTGAGTATTCCTGAAGCTAATTCTCATGAAAATTTGACAAAGTTTCAGTATGAAATAAGTGAGAAAAGCAACACTATAACTTTATGCAATGACAAGTATGAATTACTCAATACTGAAATTTCTGCAAATTTATTTATTGCATATTAATTATAAGATTTCTGTTCAGTATTCCTGAAGCTAATTCTCATGCAAATTTGACAAAGTTTCAGTATGAAATAAGTGAGAAAAGCAACACTATAACTTTATGCAATGACAAGTATGAATTAGTTAATACTGAAATTTCTGCAAATTTATTTATTGCATATTAATTATAAGATATCTGTTCAGTATTCCTGAAGCTAATTCTCATGAAAATTTGACAAAGTTTCAGTATGAAATAAGTGAGAAAAACAACACTATAACTTTATGCAATGACAAGTATGAATTAGTCAATACTGAAATTTTTGCAAATTTATTTATTGCATATTAATTATAAGATATCTGTTCAGTATTCCTGAAGCTAATTCTCATGAAAATTTGACAAAGTTTCAGTATGAAATAAGTGAGAAAAGCAACACTATAACTTTATGCAATGACAAGTATGAATTACTCAATACTGAAATTTCTGCAAATTTATTTATTGCATATTAATTATAAGATTTCTGTTCAGTATTCCTGAAGCTAATTCTCATGCAAATTTGACAAAGTTTCAGTATGAAATAAGTGAGAAAAGCAACACTATAACTTTATGCAATGAAAAGTATGAATTACTCAATACTGAAATTTCTGCAAATTTATTTATTGCATATTAATTATAAGATTTCTGTTCAGTATTCCTGAAGCTAATTCTCATGAAAATTTGACAAAGTTTCAGTATGAAATAAGTGAGAAAAGCAACACTATAACTTTATGCAATGACAAGTATGAATTACTCAATACTGAAATTTCTGCAAATTTATTTATTGCATATTAATTATAAGATTTCTGTTCAGTATTCCTGAAGCTAATTCTCATGCAAATTTGACAAAGTTTCAGTATGAAATAAGTGAGAAAAGCAACACTATAACTTTATGCAATGAAAAGTATGAATTACTCAATACTGAAATTTCTGCAAATTTATTTATTGCATATTAATTATAAGATTTCTGTTCAGTATTCCTGAAGCTAATTCTCATGCAAATTTGACAAAGTTTCAGTATGAAATAAGTGAGAAAAACAACACTATAACTTTATGCAATGACAAGTATGAATTAGTCAATACTGAAATTTCTGAAAATTTATTTATTGCATATTAATTATAAGATATCTGTTCAGTATTCCTGAAGCTAATTCTCATGAAAATTTGACAAAGTTTCAGTATGAAATAAGTGAGAAAAACAACACTATAACTTTATGCAATGACAAGTATGAATTAGTCAATACTGAAATTTTTGCAAATTTATTTATTGCATATTAATTATAAGATTTCTGTTCAGTATTCCTGAAGCTAATTCTCATGCAAATTTGACAAAGTTTCAGTATGAAATAAGTGAGAAAAACAACACTATAACTTTATGCAATGACAAGTATGAATTAGTCAATACTGAAATTTCTGAAAATTTATTTATTGCATATTAATTATAAGATATCTGTTCAGTATTCCTGAAGCTAATTCTCATGAAAATTTGACAAAGTTTCAGTATGAAATAAGTGAGAAAAACAACACTATAACTTTATGCAATGACAAGTATGAATTAGTCAATACTGAAATTTCTGCAAATTTATTTATTGCATATTAATTATAAGATTTCTGTTCAGTATTCCTGAAGCTAATTCTCATGCAAATTTGACAAAGTTTCAGTATGAAATAAGTGAGAAAAGCAACACTATAACTTTATGCAATGACAAGTATGAATTAGTTAATACTGAAATTTCTGCAAATTTATTTATTGCATATTAATTATAAGATATCTGTTCAGTATTCCTGAAGCTAATTCTCATGAAAATTTGACAAAGTTTCAGTATGAAATAAGTGAGAAAAACAACACTATAACTTTATGCAATGACAAGTATGAATTAGTCAATACTGAAATTTTTGCAAATTTATTTATTGCATATTAATTATAAGATATCTGTTCAGTATTCCTGAAGCTAATTCTCATGAAAATTTGACAAAGTTTCAGTATGAAATAAGTGAGAAAAGCAACACTATAACTTTATGCAATGACAAGTATGAATTACTCAATACTGAAATTTCTGCAAATTTATTTATTGCATATTAATTATAAGATATCTGTTCAGTATTCCTGAAGCTAATTCTCATGAAAATTTGACAAAGTTTCAGTATGAAATAAGTGAGAAAAACAACACTATAACTTTATGCAATGACAAGTATGAATTAGTCAATACTGAAATTTTTGCAAATTTATTTATTGCATATTAATTATAAGATATCTGTTCAGTATTCCTGAAGCTAATTCTCATGAAAATTTGACAAAGTTTCAGTATGAAATAAGTGAGAAAAGCAACACTATAACTTTATGCAATGACAAGTATGAATTACTCAATACTGAAATTTCTGCAAATTTATTTATTGCATATTAATTATAAGATTTCTGTTCAGTATTCCTGAAGCTAATTCTCATGCAAATTTGACAAAGTTTCAGTATGAAATAAGTGAGAAAAGCAACACTATAACTTTATGCAATGAAAAGTATGAATTACTCAATACTGAAATTTCTGCAAATTTATTTATTGCATATTAATTATAAGATTTCTGTTCAGTATTCCTGAAGCTAATTCTCATGAAAATTTGACAAAGTTTCAGTATGAAATAAGTGAGAAAAGCAACACTATAACTTTATGCAATGACAAGTATGAATTAGTTAATACTGAAATTTCTGAAAATTTATTTATTGCATATTAATTATAAGATATCTGTTCAGTATTCCTGAAGCTAATTCTCATGAAAATTTGACAAAGTTTCAGTATGAAATAAGTGAGAAAAACAACACTATAACTTTATGCAATGACAAGTATGAATTAGTCAATACTGAAATTTCTGAAAATTTATTTATTGCATATTAATTATAAGATATCTGTTCAGTATTCCTGAAGCCGATTCTCATGAAAATTTGACAAAGTTTCAGTATGAAATAAGTGAGAAAAACAACACTATAACTTTATGCAATGACAAATATGAATTAGTCAATACTGAAATTTCTGAAAATTTATTTATTGCATATTAATTATAAGATGTCTGTTCAGTATTCCTGAAGCTAATTCTCATGAAAATTTGACAAAGTTTCAGTATGAAATAAGTGAGAAAAGCAACACTATAACTTTATGCAATGACAAGTATGAATTAGTTAATACTGAAATTTCTGAAAATTTATTTATTGCATATTAATTATAAGATATCTGTTCAGTATTCCTGAAGCCGATTCTCATGAAAATTTGACAAAGTTTCAGTATGAAATAAGTGAGAAAAACAACACTATAACTTTATGCAATGACAAATATGAATTAGTCAATACTGAAATTTCTGAAAATTTATTTATTGCATATTAATTATAAGATGTCTGTTCAGTATTCCTGAAGCTAATTCTCATGAAAATTTGACAAAGTTTCAGTATGAAATAAGTGAGAAAAGCAACACTATAACTTTATGCAATGACAAGTATGAATTAGTTAATACTGAAATTTCTGAAAATTTATTTATTGCATATTAATTATAAGATATCTGTTCAGTATTCCTGAAGCTAATTCTCATGAAAATTTGACAAAGTTTTAGTATGAAATAAGTGAGAAAAGCAACACTATAACTTTATGCAATGACAAGTATGAATTAGTTAATACTGAAATTTCTGAAAATTTATTTATTGCATATTAATTATAAGATATCTGTTCAGTATTCCTGAAGCCGATTCTCATGAAAATTTGACAAAGTTTCAGTATGAAATAAGTGAGAAAAGCAACACTATAACTTTATGCAATGACAAGTATGAATTAGTCAATACAGTGCCGTGCCAAGATGGACATCGGCACGTCTTTGCGAATGCTCTACAAGGCGTGGCAACTATTATGACTTAATCAGCGCAACTAAATTGAACTGTTGGAGAAATGATATTATGATGTGTGTCCCGGTACCCAATTAATTTAGATAATTATTTTTTATCATGGTACGTCTCTGTACCGTTCGATTAGATAAATTAAGAAAACAATTGGGTAGTTTTTGGTGCAGAAAAAATGAAACTCAGAGCTCAGAGGAATATTTACTTAAAGTACCTACGCAAATAATTTAAAACAAAAGTGATCAGAAATCTAATATGTGTATAATTGTTTGATTTAAAAGCACACTTCCTAATATGACTGTAAAAGCAATTATTGTTGATTGAATTTGATTTGGACACTGGCAGATTTTTGAACCAACAATTAAAATATTGACACTCCAAATGTTTCTAGTTATGAATAATGCTTGTAAATTGCAGAACAAAAATTATT
This sequence comes from Othius punctulatus, assembly GCA_951805005.1. Classification (NCBI taxonomy): domain Eukaryota; kingdom Metazoa; phylum Arthropoda; class Insecta; order Coleoptera; family Staphylinidae; genus Othius; species Othius punctulatus. The sequence continues at coordinate 65,905,574 of OX638144.1, forward strand.
GTATTGGTATAAATATTTACCAATAATTAGTAATTTGGGGCGAATTTCTTGGCTGCTGGATGAATGTTTCAAACCAAACTTGGATACAATCAGTTGTCTTGGAGACAAAATATTACACGGCATTATTCATAACTAGTTGCGGTTATTAGAAATGAAAGTTCCTACCTTTAGAATTCACTGGCAGTCTTGAAGATCGTTGATGAGAAATTGGCTCCGATGATGATTTCTGCGGTGCCGGCAGTACTAGAAGGTTGCATATACTTTCGTCTCTCAATAATGTTCCATTTACCAATTCAACGAAGCAAGTATTCTTTCCTAAAACATAAACACCTATTAAAATAGTGAAATATTACAAGAATCACTGATTTCAGAAACCGCCCAAGTCCACTTTTGGTTATATGTATTTGATTTATAGATAGAATGGCGCATAAAAGATGTAGTTCTTTTGATTGAGTGCAAAAACAACCTTATTCTAATATTTAAAAGGTGTATAGGATCCTCTGAAAATATCAACTGAGAGCAGAAATAATCTTAGTTTGTGACTAATTAATATTTATTTAATTATTTCAAAACTAGATGTGTGACTTGAGTTGTTTCTGAAATATGTGTCTCAATGTGTATGGTAAAGTTTTAATGTTACTTTGTTTAGAATACAAAATTAATGAATGCTATTTTGCTAAAAATCTGATCAACCATTAAAATTAGTATAAAGGCAGATGTAAGGCGAGCGATGCAACATTATGGTCAGTAGTCAAAATGGGTATAGGGGTGTGTTTGAATTTGAATCAATCTTAATTGAATACAAATATAATTGAAGTATTTAGATTGCAACAATTATGCATGCATAATTAAAATTAAAAACCGTTAAAATATCGCCCCCGATTAAATTTAATTTGGATATAAATAAAGGTAAGTAAAAAAATATCGACAAACTAATTAATAGTTTTGAATAATGTTGGTCAATCGAAAACAAGTCATTTTTAATACAGAAAACTTGTGAAATAATAACATTATTCATAACTAGGTGATAAATAAAAAAATCCTACCTTATAATTCCTCCGATGATTTGCAAAACTGTGAAGCGACGGTTGGTTGGGTGAAGTTAACATCGGAGATAATCGCTGTTCCACGGCAGGTAAATAAATTCACATCAGTTCTGTGTTGCACTAACAGATGGTCCATTTACCAATACAGCGAAGGTATTTGCTGTTCTGAAATATTAAAAATTATTGTAAAATCGATACATGTTTGGTTGGTTTTTGGAAGCAAATTGAAATTTTTTAAATAAATTTATTAGCAATGCAAATTTTAAAAGTCTGCAGTGTTAGAAATTATGTTAGATAATTATTGTTCAGAGCAATTTTCTAGGTATGCAAATTAATAAATAAGCAGCAGTATACATGTCTATTTGGATGTGACCGTCGCAGTTATTTGTTAGTATCGATGGCTCAAACTATTTTGTACCATCATTACTTGCAAATTTATATGTAACATAATTTGTACGTCCGTAACGCCAAGCCTGAAAAAATATTTGGTCGCATCAATACAGATACATAACTGCGATGGGTTCTACCAAGTTAATCTGGTCTCACCTATAATTGGAAGATTCCAACAATTACCGTTTGTATGCGATCTTAGTCATCGCCCACATGATAACTGGTGCAAGCCCGGCGCAATTTAGTAATCCGATTTTAATTGAATTAATGAATTATATACCGTTGCGGTCAGCGTACACACCACTAGAATTATTTTAACACCAATAATGCAAAATTCACTTCAACAAATCAGGTTTCTATGTTTTCGTTTGAATATCAGATCGTAATTAATGTAATGTTTCAAGACAACAGCAAAATTGATGGTAAAAATTAATGTGTTATTAAAATGTTGCAAATTATTATTATTATATTTAAATAACGCGCAGTTAAATAGCGAACAATACAGCATTCAACATTTGGAAATGTATTGAAATATTGCAAAGAAATTCCTTGGAAAGTTTTTATCAGACACGACTCACTCACAATAAAAGTACCGAAAAAATGTGCAGCCAATTAATTTTAAAACGCCGTAAATTCCAACTACGCACAAGACACAAAATGCGTGCAATAATTAGTTTAGCATTTTAAAATCATTCGGAACAATTGTTACACGCGAATTTGTTAATTGTACATTAAAAAAATGGAATGAATTGAACGTTTCTTGCGACACTTTTGAAGCGTAGAAACGTGCAATTCCCATGAAATTGAACAAAATCCTACCTTTAAAAAGTACCAGAAGTACCGGGGCGAATTTCGAAATTCTTCTTGCGGGTGCTGAAGTGTGGCCCCCTTTGTGGTGGATCTGTGCAACTCTAGAAGCCCTAGGCCCGCCTTTACTGTGAATTTCTTGTAGTACGGTGACCACGTATTCACACCACACAGTTCTACGAGCACTCTGCTGCACTCAGGTATAGACTCGCTTCGAGCGTTCGAGGTCAAGCAGTTGGCTCGTTCGCACTTTTTTGCAGAAGATCCTTTCATCGTTCCTATGAAAGGATCGCTCGGTGCAGATTATCTTTCAATGTCGAGCGCATTTTGAACGCATTCAAAAATTCACGTGCTGAAAAAACGAGTGCGATTAATATCTTCTGGACGTGACGATCAGTGGCGGACTAAAAGATTTTGCGGCTCCTGGGGCTCAAAATAATTGATGCCCTTTTCCACAATTATTTAATTTAATATTTGCTCCATAAAATGTAAAGTTTTACTAATTTTGATGGTTCATATGTTGTATTGACCTCGCATGTATTTCATGTCCATTAAATGAAGTTTGAAATTAGAATTAGTCCCACTGTGTTTGCTATTAGTGAGAATTAAGCACCCTTAGCCATGCGTATTTGTTACATTGCAATGGTCAGGAATTTATTTCAATTAGAATTAAATTGCAGAAAGTACATTCACACTGTAAAATTATAATATTGTTCTGGGCAATCATTAGCCCTGTAAAGGTTGATTACTTCAGCATTTCGTTCGCTTAATTTGCAAAAACTGCACTAGATATCTGTTAGGTATACTAAAACTAATTCTCCTGAAAATTTAACAAAGCTTCAGTATTAAATACGTGAGCAAATCAATAACTTTCTGAAATGACAAGTATCGGTTAGCTGTTACTGAAATTTCTGAAAATTTATTTATTGCATAATTATTATTAGATATCTGTTAAGTATACCTGAAGCTAATTCTCCTGAAAATTTGGCAAAGTTTCAGTATTAAATACGTGAGCAAATCAAATCAATAACTTTCTGAAATGACAAGTATCGGTTAGCTGTTACTGAAATTTCTGAACATTTATTTATTGTATATTTATGATTAGATATCTGTTAAGTATACCTGAAGCTAATTCTCATGAAAATTTGATAAAGTTTCAGTATTAAATACGTGAGCAAATCAAATCAATAACTTTCTGAAATGACAAGTATCGGTTAGCTGTTACTGAAATTTCTGAAAATTTATTTATTGCATATTTATTATTAGATATCTGTTAAGTATACCTGAAGCTAATTCTCCTGAAAATTTGACAAAGTTTCAGGATTAAATACGTGAGCAAATCAAATCAATAACTTTCTGAAATGACAAGTATCGGTTAGCTGTTACTGAAATTTCTGAAAATTTATTTATTGCATATTTATTACTAGATATCTGTTAAGTATACCTGAAGCTAATTCTCCTGAAAATTTGACAAAGTTTCAGTATTAAATACCTGAGCAAATCAAATCAATAACTTTCTGAAATGACAAGTATCGGTTACCTGTTACTGAAATTTCTGAAAATGTATTTATTGCATATTAATTATTTGATATCTGTTAGGTATACCTGAAGCTAATTCTCCTGAAAATTTGACAAAGTTTCAGTATTAAATACCTGAGCAAATCAAATCAATAACTTTCTGAAATGACAAGTATCGGTTAGCTGTTACTGAAATTTCTGAAAATTGATTTATTGCATATTTATTATTAGATATCTGTTAAGTATACCTGAAGCTAATTCTCCTGAAAATTTGACAAAGTTTCAGTATTAAATACCTGAGCAAATCAAATCAATAACTTTCTGAAATGACAAGTATCGGTTAGCTGTTAATGAAATTTCTGAAAATTGATTTATTGCATATTTATTATTAGATATCTGTTAAGTATACCTGAAGCTAATTCTCCTGAAAATTTGACAAAGTTTCAGTATTAAATATGTGAGCAAATCAAATCAATAACTTTCTGAAATGACAAGTATCGGTTAGCTATTACTGTAATATTTGAAAATTTATTAACTGTATATTTAACATTAGATATCTGTTAAGTATACCTGAAGCTAATTCTTCTGAATATTTGACAAAGTTTCAGTATTAAATACGTGAGCAAATCAAATCAATAACTTTCTGAAATGACAAGTATCGGTTAGCTGTTACTGAAATTTCTGAAAATGTATTTATTGCATACTTATTATTAGATATCTGTTAAGTATACCTGAAGCTAATTCTCTTGAAAATTTGACAAAGTTTCAGTATTAAATACATAAGCAAATCAAATTAATAACTTTCTGAAATGACAAGTATCGGTTAGCTGTTACTGAAATTTCTGAATATTTATTTATTGCATATTTATGATTAGATATCTGTTAAGTATACCTGAAGCTAATTCTCCTGAAAATTTGACAAAGTTTCAGTATTAAATACCTGAGCAAATCAAATCAATAACTTTCTGAAATGACAAGTATCGGTTAGCTGTTAATGAAATTTCTGAAAATTTATTTATTGCATATTTATTATTAGATATGTGTTAAGTATACCTGAAGCTAATTCTCCTGAAAATTTGACAAAGTTTAAGTATTAAATACCTGAGCAAATCAAATCAATAACTTTCTGAAATGACAAGTATCGCTTAGCTGTTACTGAAATTTCTGAAAATTTATTTATTGCATATATATATTATTAGATATCTGTTAAGTAAACCTGAAGCTAATTATCCTGAAAATTTGAGAAAGTTTAAGTATTAAATACGTGAGCAAATCAAATTAATAACTTTCTGAAATGACAAGTATCGATCAGCTATTACTGAAACTTCTAAAAATTTATTTATTGTATATTATTATTAGATATCTGTTAAGTATACCTGAAGCTAATTCTCCTGAAAATTTGACAAAGTTTAAGTATTAAATACCTGAGCAAATCAAATCAATAACTTTCTGAAATGACAAGTATCGCTTAGCTGTTACTGAAATTTCTGAAAATTTATTTATTGCATATATATATTATTAGATATCTGTTAAGTATACCTGAAGCTAATTATCCTGAAAATTTGAGAAAGTTTAAGTATTAAATACGTGAGCAAATCAAATTAATAACTTTCTGAAATGACAAGTATCGATCAGCTATTACTGAAACTTCTAAAAATTTATTTATTGTATATTATTATTAGATATCTGTTAAGTATACCTGAAGCTAATTCTCCTGAAAATTTGACAAAGTTTCAGTATTAAATACGTGAGCAAATCAAATCAATAACTTTCTGAAATGACAAGTATCGGTTAGCTGTTACTGAAATTGCTGAAAATCTATTTATTGCATATTAATTATTTGATATCTGTTAGGTATACCTGAAGCTAATTCTCCTGAAAATTTGACAAAGTTTCAGTATTAAATACGTGAGCAAATCAAATCAATAACTTTCTGAAACGACAAGTATCGGTTAGCTGTTACTGAAATTTCTGAAAATTGATTTATTGCATATTTATTATTAGATATCTGTTAAGTATACCTGAAGCTAATTCTCCTGAAAATTTGACAAAGTTTCAGTATTAAATACGTGAGCAAAGCAAATCAATAACTTTCTGAAATGACAAGTATCGGTTAGCTGTTAATGAAATTTCTGAAAATTTATTTATTGCATATTTATTATTTGATATCTGTTAAGTATACCTGAAGCTAATTCTCCTGAAAATTTGACAAAGTTTCAGTATTAAATACGTGAACAAATCAAATCAATAACTTTCTGAAATGACAAGTATCGGTTAGTTATTACTGAAACTTCTGAAAATTTATTTATTGAATATTTATTATTAGATATCTGTTAAGTATACCTGAAGCTAATTCTCCTGAAACTTTTGACATACTTTTAGCATCAAATAAGTGAGAAAATCAAATATATAACTTTCTGAAATGACAAGTATCGTCTAGCTATTACTGAAATTTCTGAAAATTTATTTATTGCATATTTATTATTAGATATCTGTTAAGTATACCTGAAGCTTATTGTTCTGAAAATTTTGTCAAAGTTTCAGTATTAAATAAGTGAGAAAAATAACTTGGCCGAAACTTGATATTTTTTCAATCTGATTGCGCATTAATAAAGTAGGTTATAAAGGTTTTATTTCAAAACAAATGCAAGATTTGGCGGTTTTTCAAAAATACAATTTTTGGAACACACCTGGGTTTACAAATGTTACGGCAATTAAGGCGCTATACTCGTCCTTTATACTCAGTACTCAGTTTGAGTACTGTTATACTGTTTGGTCTCCTTGTTAATAACAATAATAATAATAATAATAATAATAATAATAATAATAATAATTCCTACTACTCCTCCACCTATGGCGTAATTGGTTACTGTTATTATTTGACCTTTGTTACGCTTTGTATATAGGTAAAATCAAAACAGTTCAACATCTTTTCCTTTGGTACGTTGCATACAAATTTAATTTAAATGTCAGTGGAGCCTACGGCGAAATCGAGTCGATATTGGGAACTGCGACCCTTGAAAACAGGAGGAAGGCATCTGATCTGGTGTTTTCATTTAAATTAATGAACAACTTTATAGACTGTCCGAAATTACTCCATATCCATATATCTCCATATATATCTCCATATCCCCACACGCGGATATGGGGATATGGGCTCCAAATCCCGACACGCGGATATGGGGATATGGGCTCCATATCCCCACATGCGTCACTCGTCAACATGATTTGTGCTTCGTGCCTTTCTCCCGAACAAGTCATCGCTACAATGCACCCCTGTTGCGGATACAACGTTAAGCAAATCAATATTGCAATGACATTTATTAATTTAATTAAACATTTGATTAAAATTTGTAATCAAAAACACATTTCAACATTAATCCAAATTAACCACTAAACTATTGTTCGGGCACACAAATTTGTTGTGATAATTTAAAACTTGATTGTTCACTTACCCGTGACCTCAAGCCTCAAGCGTGATTTGCTCCTGCTTCTGCTCGTGGACCTGGAGCGTGATGCAGGCCGACTGCGAACACTGCACCCGTGATCTTGTCAGGGATGTTATCTTCCGAACCAGACATCTGTAATTATCAGCAGTTAAAACATATAAATCGACAATGATCACAGCAATTCAGCTTGACTAAGCCAGTTTCTTACGAAATTAAATGGTTTGTAATGACATGCAAAATAAATACGACTGCGTACTTTTCGAAACACAATACTCGAAACAGCACTCATTGCAATGGAATTTGCTGGTGTTTACGTACCAATGAGCTGAGTAAACGGTTGAAATTAGCGCATTTGTAAGAAAATGTGAAATGCAGGTTATGAGTTACATGCATTACGAACACTTTGTAAACATGCCTAGATGCAACTTACGTTTTCACAGCAACTCACACTGCAATTACACTGGAATTACATAGACTGTGCACTAATTTTACTTTGTAAATTCAAAAATGAAGTAAATCGCCTGACAACTGGCGTCACCAAGGGCACAGTGTTGCCAACTGAATATATATTTTCATCGTCGTTTATAAACTGCAATTACTTGAAAAATTACTATACAAAGCTATTCAATGCATGACATTCTCACACAGTATTTTGTGAAGGAATAGCTGTACTAAATTTGAACATTTCGTTGAAGCGGTGATTTCTCAGGTACCTTAAAACCCTTCAATTATACTATGAGTTTCGATTTACACAGGCTCATATAGGGACATTTTGGTAGGTTGCATGACTGCGCATTGAAGTCGGCTTCTTTACGTTTCTGGTACCATTTTGGTACCATTCGTACAGTACTCTAATGTGAGGTTATTGTTTAAAAAATTGTTGCTTTAAAGGTGAAATACGGGTTTTGTGCACGTGTATGCTTACAGACCTTTAAAATGAGTGTAGAAAATTCCTCCGTCGATGTTGACGATGTAGTGGAGGCTGACGCTGATATTCCAGAAGCCGAAGAAAAGCAAATCACATGGAAAGATTTGGTAAGCTGGAGCACGTGGCGGCCACTTAATTCATTGGAATAATGTTTAGTTTGATGGTTTGCTTTAGGAATGTATGAATTTAAAAGGTTCTAATGGGAATAGTCGATATTAACATTTAAAAATTAGACGAGCATTCCTCTTGCACTTGGTGAAAGGATCTCTCCGCTCATTTTGTGATTGTAAATGAAGTGAGTCTTGATGTGAAAGGGACATTTGCGTTCTCTGTCCAAGCTCTTTGATTTATGTTGCGTTAAAGATAATGGCAAGGGCAATAATTAAAGACCTGAAACGAAAATTATCTTAATGACTACAATTATTACTATGCATGCAACTATTGAGTATCAGAAAAAAATGCACAGATATATGCAATGCGCAGATTAATCAAGCAGAGTATAGCTTAATCAGAAAGGGTGATATTCTCCTGAAAATTTGACAAAGTTTCAGTACTAAATAAAGAAAGGGGTCAATCATGGTTTACATTTTGTGGCTAATTTTACCAGCGAGTCTTCTGATGAAGTAATATTAAATTACCTGTGAACGTCGTACTCATGTATTTTATTTTTCTCGATACCAATTATTATACTGCACAAAAATACCATTCCACGGAAATCTTTCTCTTCTCTACCTGCCAGAATAGGACCATTTTACATTTTCTGGGTGGGTAATTTATGACCATTGGTCATATGATCATTGGTCAATTTGAGGTTGCAGAACACAGCTGTTCCAGTGAAGCAACAGATAATGTCCGCTAGGAGCAGTACTGTACTGAACGGAAAATATGAACTTTTTGATACGTTTTAAATTGAAAGTGGGGAAATCATGGTGAAATTAAAAATTTGAATGTATTTTATAAATATCTATTCGCGTATGTTGTAATTCTAAAAAATAATACGATTAAAAAATTTTGTTTGCGATATCTCCGAAACTATGTATTAAAGAAAAACACTAAACCATAGTTGGAAAGATAATTATATATAATGTGCACTATTTAAATTTCAGATCTCCATCTCAAAACGTTCAGAAAGTATGATTTTTTTGAAAATTCAGACCCCTCTTACAATCCCCTTCAAATCAAAACTCTGTATAATTTATGGACTTTTGCATCTGTTAATTTAAATTATTATAATTTCAGGGTTTAGTCGACGTTCTCTGTACGGCATGCGAACAACTGAAATGGAAAACACCTTCCAAGATCCAAAAAGAGGCCATACCTGTTGCCATAGAAGGCAAAGATGTAATTGGTTTGGCAGAGACGGGTTCTGGGAAAACAGCTGCTTTTGCTCTTCCAATTCTGCAGGCACTTCTAGAGAATCCGCAGAGATATTTCGCACTTATCTTGACACCTACAAGAGAACTCGCCTTTCAGATATCAGAACAATTTGAGGCGTTGGGTATGTTTATTTAATAAGTTATTTATCACTCATACAGGGTGTCCAGGATAAAGATAATAATATTAATAAAGAATATTTATTAACAAAAAAACGCTACATAATATACAAAATTTCAACAGATCAACACCATGGGGATCACGGAAACTGTAAACGTTACAAAGGTGGTTAAATTAAAAAAAAACAAAGTTGCGCAATTTAGGGGTCAGTAATATTCTGTTGAGAAAACCAGAAAATTCCACTTACTTCAGGAGATATTCGACAAAATCCGAAATTAATGTATCTCCGGAAGTACAAGTATGTGGAAATTTCTGGATTTCTCAACAGAATATTACTGACCACTAAATTGTGCAACTTTTTCGTAATTTAAGCGCCTTTGTAACTTTTATGGTTTCCGAGATCTCCATGCTGTTGATCCTTATCTTGGACACCCTGTATTATCTAAATATTGACGCAATATTTATGTTATTCTATTTAAGTGATAAATTTTGGTTTGGTTATATAATGCGGTCGCTTTTAAATTGTTTTACGGAAACTATCATAGTTACAGCAATAATTATTTATTGATGTTTAAATGTGTAACAGAAAATTCATGTAGTAAAAGATGAACTTGAAAATATTTTATGAACGTAAGTAACACTTGTAATAATTATTCTTTGTTTTAGGAACTGGTATAGGGGTCAAATGTGCCGTTATTGTTGGAGGAATGGATATGATGTCACAAGCCTTAATTTTAGCCAAAAAGCCACATATACTGATAGCAACTCCAGGTCGTTTGTTAGATCATTTAGAGAATACTAGAGGATTCAGTTTAAAGGCGTTAAAATATTTGGTAAGTACAATTCTATTGATTATAAATACTTTTATCGTTTAATTTACTATTATTATTTTATACTTAATGAAGAAATTTGTGCACATTACGAAGTATTTTTAACCCAATGTATTGCCACAGGTAATGGACGAAGCTGATCGAATTCTAAATATGGATTTTGAGGTCGAGGTTGACAAGATTTTGAAAGTGATACCTAGAGAGCGAAGAACTTATTTATTCTCGGCAACCATGACAAAGAAGGTTAAGAAACTGCAGAGGGCCTGTTTAAAAGACCCTGTTAAAGTAGAAGTATCAACCAGATATCAAACTGTTGAAAAATTGCAACAGTATTATATATTTATTCCTGTCAAATTTAAGGTAAGTCCGATTAATTAAAAAAAAGATAATATTTGAAGAATCAACAAAACAAGCACATTTCGTATTTAAATGCAAAAATCTGAAATTTGCCCGCTTTTGGTAATACCCAAACATTTTTATTTTCTCCATGTACAGTCGTGCTCACATAAATCTAGTACAAGAAATTTGACATATAAAATTGCTATTGTAACCTAATTTCTTGTACTAGATTTATGTGAGCATGACTGTACAATGGTGGCCATAAAAAATGTCGCCACTTTATTCACGTTATATAACTTTTGGACTAATTGCAAATAAATTAATGACAAATCACAAATTAATTGAGTTTAATTAATATTTAATTATTTTTAGGATGTGTATTTGGTACATATTTTGAATGAAATGGCTGGAAATAGTTTTATGATATTCTGTTCGACATGTAATAATACAATAAGAACAGCATTGATGCTGCGAAATTTAGGGTTCACAGCAGTGCCGTTGCATGGGCAAATGTCGCAAAATAAGCGATTGGCGGCTTTAACGAAGTTTAAAGCGAAAAATCGGTCCATTTTGATATCTACAGATGTTGCTAGCAGGTAAACTATAATTATTGTCGGTTATTTGAGTAACATATATAATTATTGTATCTATTACATAAACAATATATAATTTTAGGGGTTTGGATATTCCACATGTGGATGTCGTAATCAACTTTGACATCCCAACTCATAGCAAGGATTACATACATCGAGTTGGACGAACGGCCCGTGCCGGGAGATCGGGGAAAGCAATCACTTTTGTGACTCAAGTGAGCGGTTAAACAATTGGAAGATTTTTGAGTTTTTAAATTGTATCGTTTTAGTACGACGTCGAACTGTATCAGAGGATAGAGGAGTTGATCTGCAAAAAATTGCCTTTGTATAAGTCTGAGGAGGAGGAAGTAATGGTATTACAGGAAAGAGTGGCAGAGTCACAAAGATTAGCTAAATTAGTAAGTACCATGTTTCCTGGATGTACGATGTTGACAGTATATCAATTCAATTTTTAGGACATGAAAGATTTGAGCGATAAAAGAGGCGGCAAAAAGCGCAAGGGCGAACATGCAGATGATGAGGATACGGAAGGTTCTTTTGGTATGAGGAAGAGGTTGAAAGGCGGTAAAAATAAAATGGGTGGAAAAACTAAGAGGAAAAATAAATGATCTTATTTATGCCATATTTTAAAATAGCCTTTAATGTAGATATGATATATTTCATTTTCATTGCACTTCTTTTGTTCGTTAGATTTCATGACAAGTGATATCATAGTTTAAGTCTTCTCTAATCCCATGTCATGGGCTATCAAAATATAGAGTAAAAAACATTTATCTAGGTGTTCTGAACAAACTTACCCAATATTCCTCCCGAAGGCTTTTCCTTCTCCCTCCACAAAAGCCAAGCCAGAGCATGTCTCTGGTGTTGCATCAATTCAACTTTCAAACCTTTTGGATCAGTCACTATCATTTCTTCAGTCGGACACGTTTTTAAAGACCCATGAAGTTGATGTAAGCGATCCATTGTTACAGTTTTTTGTTGGTTGTGCGTGGCCAATGCTTGTTTGCCGAAAGTTCGGGGTTGGACTGCAACCGAAGCTGCTTTTATGTCTTTCCATGATGATGAAACTGGCATTGCAAATGTTGGATCTTGCTTTTTCAGTATTTCCACCTTTAATTCAGCTTAAATAGAATAAAAACCATTAAATACTATATACAGAGAGCTCAAGAAAGTGGTGGCAACTTTTCCAACTAGTTTCGACGATGTAATGGCAAATAGTGACAATTAAAAAATATAGTTAACGTATTTGCTTTTATCCTACGAAAATTACAGCATTCAACATTTCGGCAAAATTGTAAAATATATTTGATTTGCATCTTGAACAGTGTCATCTATTAGTATCCAGCATAAAAGTTACAGCACTTTCTTGAACGCTCTGTACAGTTAGATTACAGTTTGATTTTAATATTTTATTTCGCCTCGGCTATTTGTATATATATATATATATATATTAAATGTTTTTCCAATTATCATGTTGAGTTTTTCTGTTTCAGTCCTCAGCATATTTGCAGCTTTGACAGAAACCGCAACAACATGATAATTGGAAAGAAATTTAATTTTCAATTATCATGTTGTTGAGTTTTTCTGTTTCAGTCCTCAGCGTATTTGCAGCTTTGACCGAAGCTTATTTTAGAAGCTCTTAACGGTCTTATGTTTGATAGCCATGAGCATTTTATAATTAGCATGTATTTTATATTAGAATTAAATAAATTAATTAAAAAAATGTCTTGTCAATATTGTAAAATACAAATCATTTCCTTTGCCGGTAAACTGAAGCTGAGAGGTGTTTGTAAGCCTTGTCTGACAAAGCACGTCTTTTTGCAATTATACAATTCTAATTTTTTTGTCGGGCCAATAATAAAGTTGACAATATAACAAACATCAGTTCTAATATGGATATCTTCCTTAAATGCCTTGCTTTGAACTTCCAGCTAGTTTTCTGAAAAACAATTTCATGACCATCCATTTTATCTCTGATTACATTTAGAGAAATATCGATTAGTCCAAGTATTCCCCTTGTTAGTATTATTTCCCCTTAATTCATCTACTCTCGAGTTTTAAAGAAGTGAATAATAAGTAATCAGTTTAATGTAAAACATATACATTAAAATGATTACCAATAAAATGTATTCATTTCTTTAATACCCAACAATTAACAATTATTGTTCGTATCCTGAAAAAAATCATCATTTTGCAGTTACAATTGTTGCTCCGGAGCGGAGATATTTAATGTCGAATACTGAGAATTTATTGCTTCTTGTCATGTGGTTGAAGGATTCCAAGATATCGGTTTAATAGCTTAATTGCCACTATACTTCCAAAATTATGCCTCTTGCCATACATGAAATGTGCAGTGTTCTCTGGTATTTCTACACTTTGAATGGCTATCTTCTTTAATATGCTTTGCAATTGCCCGCATGATCCATGAATTGGGTTTGCATCTTTAAATACATATTCTACACCAACACTAACAATTGAAGTCGATATGATTGTGTTTTCACTTATCTTCAGGGAAACTGAAGTTGTCACCAGCATATTACTGATGAATGTGATATAAAAGGTAAACATAATTGTAGAAAGTATTTTAATACAAAAATATATATGGCTATAACTAAGTCCTTCTATGTAAATATATAAAACTAGAACACTAGTGACAAACATTTTAAAATATTAATGTATATAAATTAGTGGCAAAGGCACTAATGCCCCCCTGCTATGGATTATTTGCACTGGAACAGGTTTACATGTTTGAATATTGGTTAAACATACATGATTTTTTTTAAATTGACTAGACTACCACATTACATTCCAAACAGCATTTTTAAATCGTCTAGTGATAATTTTGTCTGTTTCATTTTTGAACCAGTCAGGAGACTCTCTGCAATATTCTTCTTATGGTCTTGTAAATTCTTTATTCTTTCCTCAATCGTGTCTAAAGCCATAAATCTAAAATATGTATTAATTGCAGTATAACAAGATAATAATTAGTAATTAAGGTCATGTATTTCAAGTTACAATTAATTTCTCATAGATAATAATTACAATCAAATCTTACTTGTACACGTGAACATGTTTCTTTTGTCCCACACGGTAAATCCTATCTTGGGCTTGCATTTCCAGCTGCGGGTTCCAGTGCAGATCAAGCAAAAGTAAATGATTGGCTCCTATCAAATTGAGTCCCACTCCACCAGCAGTTAAGGACAACAATAAAACCTAAACAGAGGATTTAGATCATCCGACAAACAAATTATATTCCTTACTTACTTTAGCGGGGTATTGCGGGTCGTTAAAATTCTCGATCAATATTGCTCTTTTGTGGACAGGTACTGTTCCATCTAACTGGTCAAACACAATACATTCATCTTCTAAATGAACACATAATAATTTAAGTAGACCCGTCCATTGAGAAACTATAATGCATTTGTCACCCCTTGGAATTTCTGTCAATAATTTTATCACAGCTTTGACCTGAAAATATTTTTAAAAAATCTATAAACACTGAACGCATTCCACCAAAGTTGACAAACACTTACTTTTGTACTTCGTCTCCTCTTATTAAAGACAGGATGAGATGGGTTTAATATTCCCCGGGTCGCTTCAGCCAAACAGACGTCTCCAGTGGCAGGAGCGTTTGTAATATTGAGATCGTCTTCATCGTCTAATTTGAGCTTATTCAATTGCTCTAACAGATCCAATGCATCTATGTTTTCATCATCGTCATCACGAGCGTTTCCTTCCAGTTCACCATCTTGGAGCATCTAAAATATTTTTGAATGTACATTTTCGCTTCAATTCACTGTTAATGATAAATTCTCACAAAAGAAGTGCATTGGGTCGTGATTTAGACCAGCAAGAAATGAGACCCACACAATATTATACACTCAATGGACTACAATAATCTAAATAAAATATAAAAACAAATACTTACACCAGTTATTAGAGAAGGATGACAACAGATTTGTCTTAATCGTAATAAAAGGACAAGAATTTCATGCTGTTTAATCTGCTTTCCTCCGTTCATTTTGATAACCTTCTTGTGCATTTTTTGATATTCATTGTTAGGTTGGTTTAAATTAGCAGCCAGTAAAGGATTCGAGTTTATTTCATCTTGATTTTTCTCAGCTCGTTGATGCAGAAACTGGGCAAACAATGTTTTCGAGAATATTAAAACCTTTTCATAGATATACATTTCCTGCTTTTCTAGTTTGATTTCAATGATATCCCAACTTCTCTCTGGTAAACACTGCAGTGATCCACTTTCTTGCAGCTGTGCTTTGGTGCGACGCAACATTACAGACGACATAACCGTGTGTAACCTTTCTTGGCCACCTGAATTTTTTTCAGTCGCCCAACGTTTGAATATCTGAAATGTTAATTGTTTCAAACGTATTGCTAAGAGTTTAATTTTAGAAATAGTTACAGCAAGATCGTCGAATGGCGAACACCGTAAAAATTTCAAAAGAGCGTATAAATCAACCTCCTTATTATGAATCGGTGTACCGGTCAACGCCCACCTCGATTTTGCAGCTAGTTCACAAACAGCAAGTGAAGTGCGAGACTTATAATTTCTCACTTGGTGAGCCTCGTCCATTACAATACGATCCCACTTAATGGTAAATAATGGTGTGCTTTTACCCATTTCATGCATTACAATCGCATATGTCGTGATGACAAAGTCATTTTTTGCAAGACTAAAAAAAGTACGTTATCAGAAATAGTCCACATGCATAAATTATTAATAACAACATTTTTGCCTTAGATTCTCTTTTTGGGCCATGATATAATTCTGAGGAAATTAATCCTTTTCGAACACGGTTTCTTATTTCACCGTCCCACTGACTTAATAAACTCGCTGGACAAACGACTAAAGTTCCACCTGTAAACTTATGTCTTCTTTTTTCTAAATCGTGATTTTCTTCATCAGAATCTTCATTGCACTCCTTTTGTTCGTTAGATTTCATGACAAGTGATATCATTGTTAAAGTCTTCCCTAATCCCATGTCATCGGCTATCAAAATATAGAGTAATAAACATTTATCTTGGTGTTACCGAACAAACTTACCCAATATTCCTCCCGAAGGCTTTTCCTTCTCCCTCCACAAAAGCCAAGCCAGAGCATGTCTCTGGTGTTGCATCAATTCAACTTTCAAACCTTTTGGATCAGTCGCTATCGTTTCTTCAGCTGGACACGTTTTTAAAGACCCATGAAGTTGATGTAAGCGATCCATTGTTACAGTTTTTTGTTGGTTGTGCGTGGCCAATGCTTGTTTGCCGAAAGTTCGGGGTTGGACTGCAACCGAAGCTGCTTTTATGTCTTTCCATGATGATGAAACTGGCATTGCAAATGTTGGATCTTGCTTTTTCAGTACTTTCACCTTTGATTCAGCTTAAATAGAATAAAAAGCATTAAATACTATATACAGACAGCTCAAGAAAGTGGTGGCAACTTTTCCAACTAGTTCCGACGATTTAATGGCAAATAGTGACATTTGAAAAGTTATAGTTAACATATTTGCTTTTATCCTACGAAAATTTCAGCATTCAACATTTCGGCAAAATTGCAAAATATACTTGATTTTCATCTTGAACAGTGTCATCTATTAGAATCCAGCATAAAAGTTGACAACACTTTCTTGAACGCTCTGTACAGTTAGATTACAGTTTGATTTTAATGTTTTCTGTTGCCGTAGCTACCTGTATGTATATTCAATTTCTTTTCAATTATCATACTGTTGAGTTTTTCTGTCTCAGTCCTCAGCATATTTGCAGCTCTGACAGAAGCTGCTTTTAGAATATCGCCTTTGTCTGGTAGTGCATGCAGGTTTATTGTACGCAACAAATTCTGAAACAAAGCACAGGCAAAGAATTAGGAAAAAGACAAAGATAAACAGGAGATAATAGATAAAGAATACAGGAAAACAAATTTCCATTAAAAATTCAAAAATGGAGGTTGATTTTTTTAGTTCTTTTGTACAATTCTGTACTTAAATATTGAGCATTATAAACAATTCAGCAGATGTGAATATTTAATTAATGGTGCAGTCGAGGAACCTAATGTGTGAGCAGCAAATTGTTACAATTACCGAGACCATATGGTAAAAGATTCAAGGAAAAAGATACTACTTCAATAGTCACTTTTAAATCGTTAAGACGCAGACACGATTCGCATGAAAATGTAGACACAGAAATTACCACTATTTTAAATCCACCCTGGGAGATCAAATTAATCAGGACATATAAGCAAAATTAGGAGCGCATATGACAGCAATTCATACAACATGATTTGGTGCAGCAGAATAATTTGTTGCAATAATTTAGAGGTTTTAAATCGTGATAATGGACCAACCTTTGTAGTAACGAATGCAATTAGTAATTTTGTTGTATAATGTCAAACAACTTACCTTCGATTTCTGAAAGTCATATTCAAATTTTAGAACTTTGTCCTTCTGGTGTTTGTATTCATTAGCAGAAACTTTTAAGAAAGTAGTTTTTGGTGATGCCAGTTCAGGTGATTTTGGCAAAATTTGCTTCGGTGGGATTTCAGAAGTTTTTAACATACCATCCAAAGTTGTCTGTTTAAGAATAATATTGGGCTTTGTAAACACCTGAAAAATTAACAAAACACTCATTTAAATCATTTTGTTGATAAGTTTATTGCGTTTCCTTAACGGTCTTATGTTTGAAACCCACGAGCATTTTATAATTAGCCTACTTTCCTTATAAAGTACAAATAATGTACGCTTAGATAATAGAATTATTATAAGTAGATATTAGATTAGGAAACAACAATCCACTACTAATGTATTTTATATTAGAATTAAATAAATAAATAAAAAAATATCTTATCAATATTGTAAAATACAAAGCATTTCCTTTGCCGGTAAACTGCTCCCGAGAGGTGTTTGTAAACCTTGTCTGACAAAGCACGTCTTCTTGCAATTATACTACTCTAATTTATTTGTCGGGCCAATAATAAAGTTGACAAATGAAAATTCGTATTTTTAGACATGAGCATTTAAAACTGAAAACATCTAACTAACCAATTAAACTTAAACATATACACAAATGATTAAAACATTGGTAACTTACCTCATCATCACTATCACTGATAATTTCAATATCATCGGAAATACATTTCGAAGGAGAAATAATCTGAACTTCCGAAGAATCTGTCGATTCCTGATTAACTTCCGGCTGCTCACATGACTCCACCATAGTGCTAGACATAGCGAATTTTATATTTTCAGAGATACGATAGTTTTTGTTAGCCCCAATGTTAACCGATTTTCGAATCAAGGGAGATTTCCATCGAGGATTCAAACTAACTTTGTCTAGATCAGACTCATCCGGCACTTCTGGAACATGCAAATCTTCTTCCGAAGCACTATTTACGATGCTGCTATTGAACGACTGTTGTTGCACCTTACTTAAATATGCATTACTGGTTTCAGCAATTTCAGCAGGAGTGTTTAGAATCTTAGATGTATATTCTTCCGAAGCACTATTTACGATGCTGCTATTAAACGACTGTTGTTGCACCTTACTTAAATTTGCATTACTCGTTTCAGCAATTTCAGCAGCAGCGTTTAGAATCTTAGATGTATATTCTTCCGAAGCACTATTTACGATGCTGCTATTGAACGACTGTTGTTGCACCTTACTTAAATTTGCATTACTGGTTTCATCAATTGCAGCATCAGCGTTTACAATCTTAGATGTTTCCCCCACAGCCCTTTTTGAGTGTTGCCGCTGCTGTAATTGGGAGCTGTTAACAACGTTTAAACTTTGACTGCACACTTGATCATCATCATCAGAATCTAATATTACATTTATTTTTTTCTTTCTTGGTGCAATTAATATACTCTCATCGCCTGAATCATCTGAAAAAAAACATGAAAACATCAGTATTACTTTTATATACAGTGTATCTCAGTGACTATCAGACATAGCAAAATTTACAATGGTGAATTATGTAAGGATTAACTATTGCTGAATCTGTAAAATGTGATTATCACAAATGAAACAGCAGGTAGTTTATTAATCTCACATTAATTGTTAAGTATTTGAAAATGCAATGTTAATTTAATAATTGTATGGATCCTTAGCCTGAGTTAATTTGATTTGATGTGAAACAAGTTATGCACCATGTAATATTAATTATTTTGAATACATTTTCTTGAACGTTTTTCATAGAGTTTCCACTAATGTGGAGCTGCAGTTTTCGAAAAGAGTTGTTCGATACTTAATTGCGAAATGCTTGTTTTGCATTTTATAATGAAGGTGTTTTGCAAGCATCGCGAGTTTCAAAATCGTTGCTGAAAATTAATACTGATGTGGAAAACTGGCAAATAATGTAGCAGAGGAGACCGAAGTTATAAAAGGGATCTTTCGCAGCAAAACGCCATATATATATACCGGGTGGCCGAAAAGTCGCTTTACTGAAAATAATACAATTTGATTTAACATTTTGGAGATTATGCTATTTTCGGTAAAGTGACTTTTCGGCCACACTGTATATATATATATATATATATATATATATATTCTTACCAGAATCATTATTGTATTGTTGTATGGAAAAGTCTTCACTTGTTGTTTTATTTATGATATCTATAAAAGAAGTAGAATTCATTATTGAGGATAGACGCAGGCGAAGAAATTTGGCAATAAAAGTGATGTAATCACAATTTCGTTGATATATTTTTTAATCCGTTAAGTACTTATATAAGACTGCCATGATACTTAAATATTCATAACTCTCTATACAGTCATTAATGCTCTTAAACTTTACAGGAGAGCATTTTAACGTCAGAATATCACCCATACATCATACGCCAATACACAAATTTCTCGAAATGTTATTAGACTCATCGCACACTACAGACTTTTGATCGGCCGACAGTTCAGTTGGTTGGTTAATCAGTATGAAGACTTACGGGAGTGCGTACACCCAGGGGATTCTAGTCGGCTTGTAGACAGACCGAGAAATAGTTAGATGGGCTTCCCGATTCATTTTCAACTGTAAATTTGGCCAACTATCGGCAGGCTTCTTATCAAGCCGATCGAAAGTCTGTAGTGTGCGATGAGTCTTACAGGAATTTCAAATAAATCTGCAATTAAATTTTATCAACCGAAAGGAATGACAACTACCTAATATGATTGGAACGGTAAAGAGATGAAACAAGTGTATGCGAATAAATATTAAATCGTGTACTGAGAAACTAGTGCCATTCGCCGGTGGGAGCTCATTAACGGCGCTCTAGAGATCGGGGGCGAATTTCCAGAGTAACAAGCCCTAACTCAATACACACACTTATACAAAACACAAGGCAGAAGGAACGGGGGTTGGTCGATAGCCAGTTAGGGATAATATCCCTAACAAATACATGTTTGTGTGTAACCGTATTACAAGTTATTTGTGAGATTAAATTACATACAAACTAAACTTACTATTTGAGTGATGGCAGTTATTGTCGCTTGATTCATCATCATCGGTAGTTTGTGTTTCGAGATCATTATTGGAGTGACTCGTATTGTCGCTATAAGAAAGATCTGTACTAGCTTCTGATTCACTGGATTCATCATCGCTGGCGATTGTTGTATCTAAAAGCAAATTATAAATAGATCCGTTTTGTAATTTACGGAAATTGACATTAACTGCAGGGCTGTGGAGTAGATAGGTAAAGTGCCCGATTCAAACTCAGAGTCCCTATTTTTAGAATCTCCGAGTCCACAAACCGACTCAGACTCTTGAGTCCCCACTCCGAGTCTTTATAAACCCATTTTTCTTTTAAATTGAACAATCATAAAATATTGTAATTGTTTAAGATTTTTTTGTTAGAAATATCGCACTACACTAAAATATAAACATGCGTTTCTGCGTCATTGAGTCTGCATGCTGCAACGTGCGTAAGTTATACTAACACGTATTCAATTGAATCAGAGTGGTAAATTTTTTTCGATTGTTGAGAGTCGGTATATTTTTGCAGACCCCATGACTCCAACTCCGGCAATTTAAAATTGCTCGACTCCGACTCCTGCTCCATCTCCACAGCCCTGGTTAACAGTAGTTATATTGTTACAACGTACCTCTGTATGTCTCGTTAAACATAGACTGATCCATTGTAATTTCTGTAACATGTTATTATAATAATAATAATATAATAATAATAATAATAATAATAATAATAATGGGAGTTAAGGTTGGATAATATAATAAATATATACATTATTTATAAATAAAATATTAATAAAAACTTGAGATGAATATTATTTATTCTTAGGTTTGGTAGCTGATTCATCTGAATCTAATGAAATTCAACAAAATGATAAATAAAAATTTATCATTTAATAATTCTATTCGTCAAAAATTCAACAATGTTGGGATGTACCATGCGATCAACAATTAATTAGGTAAGGGGTGGCTACGCCGTGTCAGTGTTACGGAACCACCAAATATTTAAAAATTGAATGTTTTTGTGATCATTACTACGTAAATGGGATGACGGTCCGTGGCAAACTTGAACCAAAATCATGTTCGCCCCGGCGCTGCTTTAGCAGGGCAATGCACTAACCACCAAAAACAAAAAAATTAAACCACTTAAGACGGTAAAGCAAAAGTGCCTGGGTCAGATATAGTTTTCGCCTCAATATTATACATAAGAAATACAGTTCTCTCCAGCACCATCTTTATTCCGACTTGCACTCACCTCCTTGTGGTGGATTGGGTTTTTTCTTTTTATATAAAAAAAAAACAAGCAGAGCTGCATCGCAAAATTGGCATTTTTAGTCCTATTTTTTACATTTTCAATAGTAAAAAAGGAACCTGAAGACATTTAAATTTTGCAAAAAAAATCATGAAGGCAAATCATGAATCGCTTCCACCAGATTTTAACAGACGTCTTGTACCCTAGCAGACATACGTCCAACATCTCAAGGGCTTCTTTTATCAAAATAATTGTTGATTGTACTGTATGCAAGTAAATTAAACTGTAAATTAAATCACCTGTGCGACCCTACACCCCAAGGTTTTAAGTCACCCGTCTTACACAAATGTGGAAACATTTACTTTGTTCTGTACGTAAAGTAAACGAAAACTCAAAAAAAAGTACTATAGCTAGGTTATGACCAAACATAAAAATAACAAAAGAAGGCTACAGCGTTGACGCATTTAAATACTTAAATTATACACTCACCAAGAAGGTAATTACCCTGCGACGCAGGTATAATATAGTATAGCTGATTAGAGCGTCATCAAGTAAGTCTATGGCTCAAAGAATTAATTAATTACTGTAAGTAATTCGCTCGACTGTTCAACACTGCAGACATATTTGGCTACCAAAAGTCAAAGGAAGACATATTTCTAATCCAAAGCACGCCACAATTTTTCGGGTAATCTTGTACACTTGAAAACATTCGAAAGAGAACGTTTTCACTGTTGCCAAACTCTTTAAAAGTATCCTTAGTACATTATTTCGTTTGGAACATAAATCGTTCAATTTACATTAATTTGATACACTTTTTCTACAAATAAATGCACAGTGATGTAGGACAGTATTCCAGGAATGTCTCGTAAAAAAATCATAGGTGTAAGTACTATAGTTTACTCAAAACAAAACAAGAAAATCGCCGTTGCACGGTATAACCAAACATTACTCTTTATTATAAGGTACGAAACGTAGGTATGGCAACAGTTAAAACGTTAACTTTCCATTGTTTTCGCGTGATGCGCGCGCAGGCTGCCATTTACGTAACGGTTTTCGATATTCGAAACTGTTCGTGACCAACAGCAAGAAATTAAATAGACAAGTTATAAAATTAAGTTTAAAGGTTATCCATTAAATTAAACTCTTTAAACTAGGATTAACTCTAATACTTTAATTATAACCAATCGTGAATCATAGTTTAGGCAACCCAAAACTATTTATAGTCCGTTTACTCGACATTTCAAGTCAACTACATCAAACAAATTTTTGAGCATGCCTGTAAAATATCACTAAAATAAGCTGTTGATTCAGATTGTACAGCCATTTAGTTACTAAACTGTCAACAAAAAAAGTTGGGTTATGGTATCGTATGCGGTATGGCATGGATGTTGTTTGAAAATGATCGAGGCATAAGTCTTTTAAATCTTTTTAATAAATAACTACTGACCTTTTCTCTGTCCCATTTGAGATGGTTCGTTTTTCGTTCTTCTTGGTTCGTTTTTCTTGCAAATATCCATGTTTTCCTTTATTAAAATATTTGAGAAATTCAAAATGTTTGACACTGTCTGTCAGTGGATGATTTGCACGAGATACCAATAGGTAAAACTTAAACCATTTAGTGCTAAATAACAGTGGTGCCAATACACTGTCAGTTTGACATATATATATATATATATATATATATATATATATATATATATATATATATATATATATATATATATATGTGTATTTATAATACATATATATAATATAATATTTATATGTACATATATATGTGTGTACTTAGTTGCCTACTAATTTGATTGAGCCTTTTGTAATGAAACTGGTGATCTTTACACCTTAAACTTAAACTGTGATAATTTAACAAAACGATCGCCTCGGGTTAATTATTTTTATTACCTAGCGAATAATGTTTTGTTAATAATATTGTGCAGCTATCGATTACAACACAATAAAATGTTTGCTCTTTGGTTTGCTCAAAACTAGGCAACCAAATGATGTGTTTGTCGACTTGGAATGGAATTCATAACAAATTCATAATAGATCAGAAACCAGTGCAGCAGTGTGAACCTGAGGTTATACATGATATTATCACCACCACACAACCAATTATTGATAACTAGCAGAAAAGATGGTCCTCCCAAGGAATCTTAGAAGCATGGGGCCATTCTCCAGGTCAATTGGACACATACTGAGGTACTCGCAGAAAGTAAACGAAGACCTAGTGTTGAGCCAATCTGTGGGGAAGGATGGTGGTATTATGACGTTTGGCCTGAACAGGCCCGAGACAAGGAACGCCTTCAGTATGAGCCTGGTGGACCGGTTAAACGGGGCGCTCGACGAGGTTGCCATCAACAGTGATGTCCGGGTATTGGTCATCAGGAGCTTAGTGCCCGGAGTGTTTGGAGCAGGTACAAAATTGTGATAAATTTATGCTTATTCAAAGCAAATGTACCTATTGGTATTGACTATTGTACATTTTCAGGTGCGGACTTGAAGGAGCGGGCCACTATGAGCCAGAAGCAGGTGTCTATTTTCGTTTCCGGTTTACGCTCGTTGATGAACAGAATTCATGAACTTCCAGTACCTGTTATTGCAGCAATAGATGGTTTAGCGCTAGGTATAAATTCTTATCTAGAAGTAATGAACATTTAATTTCTATTTTTATACTATATATCTTATAGCGGTTTTACAAGGTCAAAGAAATTGATGCAGAAATTTATGAATTTATTCATGGATAAATTCGTGAATTAATTGAAAATGTGAAGGCGTATTACACGGTCAAATTTTTGCCAACTGAAAACTTGGAACTTCTGCACCGTCAATATATTGCCAACTTTCAGTGTTACTTTCTTCTCATCTTGTCCCTATTTGTGTGTTAAAAATGAAAGTAGGAAAAGTAACAAAAAAATTAGTGCTAATAATATTTTCTTATAATATTAGGGACTTTAAAAAAATTACGGCCAAATCTATTAATTTTTTTATTATTATAAATGTTTATTATGTATAACTACTCTCTGTTTTGTTTCATATATTTTAAAAATATATGAAAATTGTTATAAATTTATAGCATTATTGTATAAGAATGTATAGTTAATATAGTAGTTAGTATAATAGTTAATATAGTTAATGTATAATTACTCTTGTTTTGTTTCATATATTTTAAAAGTATTTAAAATATATAAATATATAATAATTTTCATATATTTTTAAAATATATGAAACAAAACAAGAGTAATTATACATAAAATATATTTATAATAATTTTCATATATTTTTAAAATATATGAAACAAAACAAGAGTAATTATACATAATATACATTTATAATAATAATAAAATGTTACATCAAGAAATTAGCAAGGAAAATATTAATTTATTCATACTTGCATAAAAGTTGTTCATTATTACGTACATATTCAATTCAGGGCCAATTATCTTCTGTAAAAAATGATGTTGAATGTAATGTTTAAAGAGTTTAAACAATAAGTCTGTGCTTGAAAGTAAATGTAATTGTTTCACCTTACCACCCCCTACTTTATAAATTCTTTCGATGTGTATATTACATGATTTTCAGGAGGGGGATTAGAACTTGCCCTCGCATGTGATTTCCGTGTTGCCTCTGCGGTTGCCAAAATGGGCTTGGTGGAGACCAAACTTGCTATAATCCCTGGAGCAGGAGGGTCTCAGAGGCTGCCCAGGCTAATTAATCCAGCTGTCGCCAAAGAACTCATCTACACCGGGAGGATATTTGACGGGCAAGAAGCCAAAAATTTAGGTACCTTCAGATTTTCACAAATAGTGATGGAATGACAAAGTATTGGATTGATGAGGCTGATACAAGATGAAACTCCATGTTGATATATAAATAAAACACAATTGGTGTGAGTTTCTCAAAATGTTTAATGTTGTACTACAATTGTTTATCCACACGGTGGCTTCATCAGGCAGATGAACACTGATGTTCTGCAACTACAGTTCATACTTACAGTAATATGTAACATACTTACAGTAACAAATACATACAGTAAGTACTAAAAATGTAGTGTAATGTACAGTTGATACTACATTTATAGTACTTAAGTATCAACTGTAGTTGCAGAACATCATTTTTCATCAGCCTGATGAAGCCATTGTGTGGCGAAACAATTGTCGTAGTACAACATTAAACATTTTGTGAAACTCGCACCAATAGTGTTTTATTTATATATTAATATGGAATGACAAGGATTTCACGCAACAACAATTAATTTACTTACCCTTACTGGCCTTAGTATAGCTTTGCCAGTCAATTATAATACTTTGGTATATAAAATTAAGACTTAGGGCCAGTTTTACAATCGTGGAACATCCTTGTTCCTGGTTCAATTACCAGGAATTGAATTGAATAATTGAACCAGGAACAAGGATGTACCACGATTGTAAAACCGGCCCTTATAAATTAGTCATTTTCAGGAATTGTAAACTATGCGATCGAACCAAATACCAAAACACCAATAGTGTTATTTTTATATATTAATATGGAATGACAAAGATTTCACGCAACGACAATTAATTTACTTACGCTTACTGGCCTTAGTATAGCTTTGCCAGTCAATTATAATACTCCGGTATATAAAATTAAGACTTATAAATTCGTCATTTTCAGGAATTGTAAACTATGCGATCGAACAAAACGACAACGGAGATGCTGCATACCTAAAATCAATGGACATTGCACGTGAGATCCTACCTAATGGCCCGTTTGCGGTGAAGATGGCAAAAGCATCGATTAACCAGGGCTTGGAGGTGGATTTGAAGTCTGCATTTAAGTTCGAAGAGTCGTACTATGCGCAGATCATCCCGACAAAGGACCGGCTCGAAGGTTTGCGTGCATTTAAAGAAAAACGTGCGCCTGTTTATAACGGAGAATGATCTCAATCGTGCCACTGTATAGTTGTTATTTTTAATAAATGGAAGTCGTTTGTTATTGGAGTAGTTTGGGATATGTTTATGTTTGGTGGTGGTTAATTACTAATCAATATTCTATCAACGATCTAAATTCACTCGGAGATGTTTTAAAAACACCATTCGCTAAGAAGGATTCCATTCGTGTGCAGCTATTTGAGATTTGGTGTGATTATTCAACCCAAAATTCAACCTCTCAACTATACTCTGTCCCACTTTAATTTTTAACTGTGTTGGCTCTGCTAGGGTGACAGTATTGTTGGCCAATGTAAAAAGTCACTAAACTTGAAAAAAAAGGTTATGTTAAAAAAAAAAGAGGTTATATTTTATGACAGTTGGCAATGTTGCCATCAAATTGAGTATCTATTGAGTACAGAATTTATTTGCTATTTTTATTTTACAAAAGCAAATCAGTCAAATTATAATATAAAATTTTTGGCATTTTTTAAATAATTAAAAACCAGCACACGTGAATGATTGAAGCAATAATTTAATTATTTTAATATATGTATTAGGCAACGTTGTTAGAAATCTGACATTTAATAATGTTTTCACTGTCAGATCAATTTTGTTGGTGTTCATGTTAAAACTTTATAAAATGAAACCACAGCCTTCTTAGTTAAAAATAAAAATGGAACAGAGTTTAGATATTCTGCCACTAGGATTCCATTTGTGTGCAGTTAGTTGAGATATGGTTGATTATTGACCCCAAAATTCAACCTCTTAACTATACTCTGTTCCACTTTAATTTTTAACTATGTTGGGTCTGTTAGGGTGACAGTATTGTTGGCCAATGTAAAAAGTCACTAAACTTGAAAAAAAAGGTTATGTTTAAAAAAAAAGAGGTTATATTTTATGACAGTTGGCAATGTTGCCATCAAATTGAGTATCTATAGAGTACAGAATTTATTTGCTATTTTCATTTTACAAAAGCAAATCAGTCAAATTATAATATAAAATTTTTGGAATTTTTTAAATAATTAAAAACCAGCACACGTGAATAATTGAAGCAATAATTTAATTATTTTATTATATGTATTAGGCAACGTTGTTAGAAATCTGACATTTAATAATGTTTTCACTGTCAGATCATTTTTGTTGGTGTTCATGTTAAAACTTTATAAAATGAAACCACAGCCTTCTTAGTTAAAAATAAAAATGGAACAGAGTTTAGATATTCTGGCACTAGGATTCCATTTGTGTGCAGTTAGTTGAGATATGGTTGATTATTGACCCCAAAATTCAACCTCTCAACTATACTCTGTTCCACTTTAATTTTTAACTATGTTGGTTCTGTTTAGGGTGACAGTATTGTTGGCCAATGTAAAAAGTCACTAGACTTGAAAAATTAGGTTATATTTAAAAAAAAATGAGGTTATATTTTCTGACAGTTGGCAATGTTGCCATCAAATTTAGTATCTATCAAGTACAGAATCTATTTGCTATTTTTATTTTACAAAAGCAAATCAGTCAAATTATAATTTAATTTTTTTGGCATTTTTGAAATAATAAGAAAACAGCACACGTGAACGATTGAAGCAATAATTTAATTGTTTTAATATATAAATTAGGCAACGTTGTTAGAATTCTGACATTTAATATTTTTTTCACTGTCAGATCATTTTTGTTGGTGTTCATGTGTAAAACTTTATAAAATGAAACCACAGACTTCTTAAAAATAAAAATGGAACAGAGTTTAGATAATTAGTGGAAGGAGCACATGAAGGTGGTGTGATTTGGAAGTTAACGTTGGCATCACTGCATTAACTAATATTGGCATTGCTGCATTAACTAATGTTGGCATCGCTGCATTAACTAATATTGGCATCGCTGCATTATCTAATATTGGCATCGCTGCATTAACTAATATTGGCATCGCTGCATTAACTAATGTTGGCATCGTTGCATTAATTAATATTGGCATCGCTGCATTAACTACTATTGGCATCGCTGCATTAACTAATATTGGTATCGCTGCATTAAGTAATATTGGCATCATTGTATAGTGTTTATTGGGTTGCCTATCTCAGTCATGAAATGATTGCATTGTGATCATTTCAGCAGTAAGTAACCTTCATTAAAGTATTATGTAGGCATACGGAGTTTTTAGCTTGAGGGCCATTCTTAAACACAATTGCTTATTGTATTCCTTTAACAATGCAGAATATGGCGTTGGTATCATTGCGTAATGTCGGGTGCGTATGCGTCAAAAATCTGACAGAACATTAAGAACGGACGCGTCGATCAACGTCCGTCCTTGTCTGTCGCATTGTTGGCGGGACGTACGGAGATGCGACGTCCGTGGTAGAGTGGAAGTGTCGCAGTGAGTTTCCAGATGATTCTTGAACATATTCTCGATCGGCGGCCGTGAAAAAAATCGACAAAATTTTAGACTACGAGGTGGACGTTGATCGAGGGGATTCCGCGTTAAATGCGAGACAGGGTGTCGTGAGTCGGGGCGTTTATGGTGAAGTGCCGGAACAGCAGCTGATCCCATTGCCAAGGAACTATGCCGTTTTCAAGACCACCATTTGTAAGTGCCCCCTTGACTTCGCTCACGTCCCGATCGCCTTAATTTCTTCGCGTGCCATTAAGTTACCCGACTTGTGCACTTGGCCCCCCCATGCATGCCCCATGGTGTGTACACCTCGCTTCATAGAAGTGACCCAGATGCCGTGCGAACACCCTCGCTGCCCCCACAGTGTCGGGGGACACCCTGGCTACATTGCGCTCAAATATAAAACGTAAAACGTGTGGTTTATTAGCGATTCTATTTATATCGCCAACTATTTATAAAGTGCCACTTTCTTCCTTTTAACATTCGCCAGTGGCGGGTGCCGATTCTCGGCCCACTCCGATGGAGAGCGCATTCTTATCCGCTCTGCTCTGGAAAATTCGATGACATTCGCAGACGGCGGTGCAAACTCAAAAATAGATTTTGTTTTGTAAGACCCTGACAAATGCACAAGCAAACTTCAGGCACAACATTGAGTTTTATGAGGTGATATAAAATTATACAGAAAACTGTGAAATCCATTGTCGAAGTCGTTCAGTTTATATAATTGATGAATTATTCATGTACAATCGCAATCATTTCGAATCCCCGGTGTAAATATAGATTTTTTTTGCATTAATTTGAATATTTTGGCTATTCTTGAAAGCTTTTGAATTTTTTCGTGTTTTTAAACTCTAAAGTAATGTTTTTCTAATAAATATTATAGATTATTTGTCCTTATTATTGGTTATTTGGAAACTAGTAGTTTCAACCTTCAGAATTTCGTTGATGACATTGAAATCTATAGCAGCTGAAATCCGAAAACAACAAGAAACTTCATACTTGTTTTTATGGGTCATTTGTCCTTACTATTGGTTATTTGGAAGCTAGCAGTTTGAACCTTCAGAATTTCGTTGATGACATTGAAGTCTATAGCAGCTGGAAATCCGAAAACCAGAAGCAAGAAACTTCATACTTGTTTTTATGGGTCATTTGTCCTTACTATTGGTTATTGGGAAGCCAGCAGTTTCAACCTTCAGAATATCGTTGATGACATTGAGATCTACAGCAGCTGGAAATCCGAAAACCAGAAACATGAAGCTTCATACTTGTTATTATGGGTTATTTGTCCTTATTATTGGTTATTTGGAAACTAGCAGTTTCAACCTTCAGAATTTCGTTGATGACATTGAAGCCTATAGCAGCTAGAAATCCGAAAACCAGAAACAAAAAGCTTCATACTTGTTATTATGGGTTATTTGTCCTTATTATTGGTTATTTGGAAATCGGCACTTTCAACTTTCAGAATATCGTTCATGACATTGAAGCCTATAGCAGCTATAAATCCGAAAACCAGAAACAAAAAGCTTCATACTTGTTATTATGGGTTATTTGTCCTTATTATTGGTTATTTCGAAATCAGCAGTTTCAACCTTCAAAATATCGTTGATGACATCGAAGCCTATAGCAGCTGGAAATCCGAATACCAGGAACAAGAAACGTCATACTTGTTATTATGGCTTATTTGTCCTTACTATTGGTTATTTGGAAACTAGCAGTTTCAACCTTCAGAATTTCGTTGATGACATTGAAGTCTATAGCAGCTAGAAATCCTAAAACCAGATACAAGAAGCTTCATACTTGTTATTATGAATTATTTGTCCTTATTATTGGTTATTTGGAAACTAGCAGTTTCAACCTTCAGAATATCGTTGATGACATTGAAGCCTATAGCAGCTGGAAATGTGAAAACCAGAAACAAGAAGATTCATACTTGTTATTATGGGTTATTTGTACTTATTATTGGTTATTTGGATACCAGCAGTTTCAACCTTCAGAATATCGTTGATGACATTGAAGTCTATAGCAGCTGGAAATCCGAAAACCAGAAACAAGAAACTTCATACTTGTTATTATGGGTTATTTGTACTTATTATTGGTTATTTGGATACCAGCAGTTTCAACCTTCAGAATTTCGTTGATGACATTGAAGTCTATAACAACTGGAAATCCAAAAACCAGAAACAAGAAACTTCATACTTGTTGTTATGGGTTATTTGTCCTTACTATTGGTAATTTGGAAACCAGCAGTTTCAACCTTCAGAATATCGTTGATGACATTGAAGCCTATAGCAGCTGGAAATGTGAAAACCAGAAACAAGAAGATTCATACTTGTTATTATGGGTTATTTGTACTTATTATTGGTTATTTGGATACCAGCAGTTTCAACCTTCAGAATATCGTTGATGACATTGAAGTCTATAGCAGCTGGAAATCCGAAAACCAGAAACAAGAAACTTCATACTTGTTATTATGGGTTATTTGTACTTATTATTGGTTATTTGGATACCAGCAGTTTCAACCTTCAGAATATCGTTGATGACATTGAAGCCTATAGCAGATGAAAATCCGAAAACCAGAAACAAGAAACTTCATACTTGTTATTATGGGTTATTTGTCCTTATTATTGGTCATTTGGAAACCAGCAGTTTCAACCTGTAGAATTTTGTTGATGACATTGAAGTCTATAGCAGCTGGAAATCCGAGAACCAGAAACAAGAAACTTCATACTTGTTATTATGGGTTATTTGTACTTATTGTTGGTTATTTGGAAACTGGCAGTTTCAACCGGCAGAATATCGTTGATGACATTGAAGTCTATAGCAGCTGGAAATTCGAAAACCAGATACAAGAAACTTGATACTTGTTATTATGGGTTATTTGTCCTTACTATTGGTTATTTGGAAACTAGCAGTTACAACCTTCAGAATTTCGTTGATGACATTGAAGTCTATAGCAGCTGGAAATCCGAAAACCAGAAACAAGAAACTTCATACTTGTTAGTATGGGTTATTTGTCCTTACGATTGGTTATTTGGAAACTACCAGTTTCAACCTTCAGAATTTCGTTGATGACATTGAAATCTATAGCAGCTGGAAATCCGAAAACCAGAAACAAGAAACTTCATACTTGTTAGTATGGGTTATTTGTCCTTACTATTGGTTATTTGGAAACTTGCAGTTTCAACCTTCAGAATTTCGTTGATGACATTGAAGCCTATAGCAGCTGGAAATCCGAAGACCAGAAACAATATACTTCATACGTTTTATTATGGGTTATTTGTCCTTATTATTTGTTATTTGGAAACTAGTCGTTTCAACCTTCAGAATTTCGTTGATGACATTGAAGCCTATAACAGCTGGAAATCCGAAAACCAAAAATAAGAAACTTCATACTTGTTATTATGGTTATTTGTCCTTACTATTGGTTATTTGGAAACTAGCAGTTTCAACCTCCAAAATATCGTTGATGACATTGAAATCTATAGCAGCTGGAAATCCGAAAACCAGAAACAAGGAACTTGATACTGTTATTATGTGTTATTTGTCCTTACTATTGGTTATTTGGAAGCTAGCAGTTTCAACCTTCAGAATATCGTTGATGACATTGAAGTCTATAGCAGCTGGAAATCCGAGAACCAGAAACAAGAAACTTCATACTTGTTATTATGGGTTATTTGTACTTATTATTGGTTATTTGGATACCAGCAGTTTCAACCTTCAGAATATCGTTGATGACATTGAAGCCTATAGCAGCTGGAAATCCGAAAACCAGAAACAAGAAACTTCATACTTGTTATTATGGATTATTTGTCCTTATTATTGTTTATTTGGAAACCAGCAGTTTCAACCTTCAGAATTTCGTTGATGATATTCAAGTCTATAGCAGGTGACATTGATGCAACACATACCAATCCTCTCCTTGTTAACGATTTAAGATGACATCCACGCGTACCAGCTTGTAAAATGAATTTAAAATATTATTATTTTATCTATATTTCCACAATGAGGTATAGGTCGTGCTCTTAAACCCGGCGAGCGTGCTTCAAAGGCTCTCTTATGCACTTGTATCATAATATATTATTTTCTACTCCCACATTAGTAAGTTGTCAATTACACACGGACTTCATGGTTAGTAAATCAGTTGTAACGTAACTGTGTTACCCTAACAGTTAGGGGGGAATTATTTGTATGAGCATTGGCAACATTGTGCCATTTAGTTTTGATATTGTCAAAATAGTCATATGACGGTCAATATCAAATATTGCCTTGAGTATCTGACAGAACAAAAATGTATCAGCATTGGCAACATTGTGACATTTAGTTTTGAAATTGTCAAAATATTCATATGATGGCCAATATTAAATATTGGCATGACATCTGACAAAAAAAATCATAATTAGCAACAACAAAAAAACTTTTGTCTATTTTGAAACGAACGGCTTTAAAATAGCATACAATTTAGACTCAACATGTCTCGCTTTGAATCACTTGGTATTAAATAAATTAAGGGAGCACATGCCTATTGTGTCTAAATGATACCTTTGACAGTTATAACGTAACTGTGTTAACCTAACAGTTAGGGGGGAATTATTTGTATGAGCATTGGCAACATTGTGCCATTTAGTTTTGAAATTGTCAAAATAGTCATATGACGGTCAATATCAAATATTGCCATGAGTATCTGACGGAACAAAAATGTATCAGCATTGGCAACATTGTGACATTTAGTTTTGTAATTGTCAAAATAGTCATATGATGATCAATATCAAATATTGCCATGAGCATCTGACAGAACACAAACGTATTATCATTGGCAACATTGTGACATTTAGTTTTAAAATTGTCAAAATAGTCATATGATGACAAATATTAAAAATTATTTGTATGAGCATTGGCAACATTGTGCCATTTAGTTTTGAAATTGTCAAAATAGTCATATGACGGTGAATATCAAATATTGCCATGAGCATCTGACAGAACAAAAATGTATCAGCATTGATAACATTGTGACATTTAGTTTTGTAATTGTCAAAATAATGATATGATGATCAATATCAAGTAGTACTATGAGCATCTGACAGAACAATAACGTATCAGCATTGGCAACATTGTGACATTTAGTTTTAAAATTGTCAAAATAGTCATATGATGACCAATATTAAAAATTATTTGTATGAGTATTGGGAACATTGTGCCATTTAGTTTTGTAATTGTAAAAAATAGTCATATGATGGTCAATATCAAATATTGCCATGAGCATCTGATAGAACAAAAACGTATTATCATTGGCAACATTGTGACATTTAGTTTTGAAATTGTCAAAATAGTCATATGATGACCAATATTAAAAATTATTTGTATGAGCATTGGCAACATTGTGCCATTTAGTTTTGAAATTGTCAAAATAGTCATATGACGGTCAATATCAAATATTGCCATGAGCATCTGAGAGAACAAAAATGTATCAGCATTGGCAACATTGTGACATTTAGTTTTGTAATTGTCAAAATAATCATATGATGGTCAATATCAAATATTGCCATGAGCATCTGACAGAACAAAAATGTATCAGCATTGGCAACATTGTGACATTTAGTTTTGTAATTGTCAAAATAGTCATATGATGGTCAATATCAAATATTGCCATGAGCATCTGACAGAACAAAAACGTATCAGCATTGGCAACATTGTGACAGTTAGTTTTGTAATTAATCTGTAATAATCTTCTACGATTTTTAGTGAATAAAGACAGAATTAAGTACAGATTTGTTTTTTCTAGAATTTTTTTTTTTTCTTATACTTTTATAAGCACAAATGTATTAATTCTTTCATACAACATATGAGAGAAAAGCCTCTGGTTAAACATATGTGTTTATACGTACCCCATTAACTTTAAATTAGCCAAGTAAAGAGGATGTTAATTTGGCTTACGTAGACGAGGGGAAGTTGGTCCTCTTTGGCGTCATTAATCATCAACAGTAGCAGCAGTAGCTGCGGCTAGTCATAATATATAGTACGTGGGTGCAGCAACCTGCTGCAGTGCGCACATCCTGCGTGTCCTTCATTAGGCGCAAATAGCAAGTGTATTAATTTATAGTTAATCCGCGATAACATAACGATTGTATATTCTTCTAAATGGTAAAGAGCAGACCAAAGTAGTCTAGTGTGTGGCTTTTTTCGCAGGAGGTTGTCTAACACGAACACCCACCCGCTAGCCTACCAACCTCCCACGTCACTGGTGTCCGTCCGTGTGAGTATTAAGCTTATTCCTCTAATTAACATCATCTACGCTCTGAAGCCTTCATCTATCCTTAAGTTTGTCACCAGCCAAAGCACTAACACGTACACGCATTTTCACAAGCATTAACAACATAATACAGATATTTTTAATTTTATTTACCACAAACCCATATTGTTGTTATTTACTACCACACAGATTTGGTTGTTGAGAAACTTAGGAATAGAGACTCGGTAATAAATCAATTGAAAAAAGGAACAGCATACTACATCAGCACTTTGGGATTCTTCTGTTGCTCCCTTAAGGCCCTTCTCGATAGTCCGTACTTAAGCATGAGTTCGACTCAAGTCGTATATTTTGTTGCGTTTGGTACATAAACGTTCATAGAGAACACGCAACCAAATACAGGGTGTCCAAGATAAGGATCAACAGCATCGTAAAAGTTACAAAGGCAAAATTACAAAAAAAGTTGTGCAATCTAGTATTCAGTAATATTCTTTTGAGAAAACCAGAAATGTCCGCTTACTTCCGGAGATATTCGACAAAACCCGAAATCTTGCGATTTCGTTTTTATTTTTTCTGGTTATTTGATAAGGTATAAGAAAACCAACGGCACTTTCTCATTGCCTCATTTTAGCTCTAAAGACAGCGTTTACAAATTTTCATTTCAACGTTTCGTTTCGAAGAAACCATCATCATTTTTATTTTTTCATATGGCCTGTAAAAAATGTACACCCAGTATTAGATAGCATTTCCTATTACGAATTCAACTAATGATTTCTTCGAAACGAAACGTTGTACTGAAAATTTATAAACGCTGCCTTGTAGAGCTAAAAGAGTGGCGACGAGAAAGGGCCTCTTGTTTTTTTATACCTTTTCAAATAACTTCAGCAAAACATAAAAACGATATCGCAAAATTTCGGATTTTATCGAATATCTCCGGAAGTAAGCGGAATTTTCTGGTTTTTTCAACAGAATATAACTGACCATTATATTGTCAGTTTGATATTTTTATTGTAATTTAATTTGTTGTAATCTTAACAGCCCCGAATGTTATTTTGTGTACCTGGGTTAGCCTCTACATTGTGCGATGAATTATTATCATTATTATTAAGTACTTAGGTTAGTTTATAGACTGTTTCTTAAATTATTATTGTATTGTGACTTGTACATCCACTCTGCTTGTGGCGTAGTATTAATACAGAAGTATTATTAAATTGTGCAACTTTTTTCTAATTTAACCGCCTTTGTAACTTTTACGGTTTCCGAGATCTCCATGCTGTTGATCCTTATTTTGGACACCCTGTATATGAGTAGAAAAAAACCTTCAATTTCCGAAACAAAGCGACATTTCGAAAATCATCAAATGACAAACGATTCTTAAAATAAGCCAAAGAATAGCTAATTGAATTTTTGTTCCATGTTTAGTAAACACCCTGTATATACAGCTAAATTTAAAAAAAACGGGAAATGTCAATAAAAATGGCACGTTCTTTTCGCACTTTTGTTATAGTTTGAAAATGGTTTTTAGAAATAGGTTAGAATTATTTGACGGTATGTCAGTTTATAAATAAATAAGTTAAATTTTAACAAATTATATTTGTTATTTTTTTGCAACAAAACAGAAACAGTATACAATAGAATGCAATAATGGGTGATATTAATAATTATTACGTTTATTATTTATTACCCATGTATGTAATGACGACGAAGGCAACGATTATTACTTAATTTTTACCCAAAATAGGTACCAAAATAGTAACTAAAAACAATTTAGCACGAATAGTCGTTAAACATAGAAACATATTAGTTATGCAGAACCACACGTATATTTTTTTTACTGTGGTATTATGGCATTGTTCTGTTCATTAAATTATCTTAAAATCATAAAATTAGGTGATAAATTTTGTCTTCGTTGCTAATTTCAACGCCTACTACACCAAAATGTTCGAAATGTATTAACAACCTTTTTTTCTGAATGAAAACATGAGAAATCATACTGTGATATAAATCGTTGAATTCGTAACAGGAAATGCTATTTAATACAGGCTGTACTTTATTTAGGGGCCATTTAAAAATATAAAGTTGGTGATATTTTTTTCTAAACGAAACGTTGTACTGAAAATTTATAAACGCTGCCTTGTAGAGCTAAAAATATGGCAATGAGAAAGTGCCTTTTGTTTGTTTTATACCTTTTCAAATAACTTCCGCAAAACATAAAAAAACGATATCGCAAAATTTCGGATTTTATCGAATATCTCCGGAAGTAAGCGGAATTTTCTGGTTTTCTCAACGGAATATTACTGTCCATTACATGGTCAGTTTGATATTTTTATTGTAATTTAATTTGTTGTAATCTTAACAGCCCCAAATGTTACTTTGTGTACCTGGGTTAGCCTCTACATTGCGCGATGAATTATTATCATTATTATTATGTACTTAGGTTAGTTTATAGACCGTTTGTTAAATTATTATTGTATTGTGACTTGTACATCTATTCTGCTTGTGGCGTAGTATTAATACAGAATTATTATTAAATTGTGCAACTTTTTTCTAATTTAACCGCCTTTGTAACTTTTACGGTTTCCGAGATCTCCATGCTGTTGATCCTTATCTTGGACACCCTGTATGTGGGTAGAAAAAACCTTCTATTTCCGAAACAAAGCGACATTTCGAAAATCATCAAATGACAAACGATTCTTAAAATAAGCCAAAGAATAGCTAATTGAATTTTTGTTCCATGTTTAGTAAACACCCTGTATATACAGCTAAATTTAAAAAAAACGGGAAATGTCAATAAAAATGACACGTTCTTTTCGCACTTTTGTTATAGTTTGAAAATGGTTTTTAGAAATTGGTTAGAATTATTTGACGGTATGTCAGTTTATAAATAAATAAGTTAAATTTTAACAAATTATATTTGTTATTTTTTTGCAACAAAACAGAAACAGTATACAATAGAATGCAATAATGGGTGATATTAATAATTATTTGTTTAAATTATTTCGCTTTGTAGCGAGTAAAACCAAGTGCCTTAAGTCATCCAAAAAATCCCCAAAAAATTGAACATTTACCACGTACCAACTTTGTAGTGAGTAAGACCAAGTGCCTTAAGTCAGACAAAAACTCTGGTGTATAGGTTGGGCATGCCTAGTCATATTCATTTCACCAAGTCAATCAAAAAATCCCAAAAAAATGTGAACATTTACAATGTACCAACTTTGTAGCGAGTTAGACCAAACGCCTTTTTCATTGTTTATTGCAGTGAGCTTCCAATATCAAAGCGTCTTGTTCCAAACAGGCGAATCAAATGAAAGGCATATTTACGTATCTTTTTGGTGCTGCTTCCACTTGTTCAACTATCACAGCCTTCCGATGTCTAATTGAATTAAATCTGTTCACGATTCTTCTAGAAATGTACTAATTAGCAACATAAATCATTCAAATTGAACTATCACAGCCTTCCAATGTCTAATTGAGTTAAATCTGTTCGAGATTCTTCTAGAAATGTACTAATTAGCAACATTAATCATTCAAATTGGATCGTTGAACGCCCACTCATCAATAAAACGCATTCATATTCAGCGTGCACATCAGACAAATTAAATTATTGTATGAATGGCGGACTCCTTTTATGGCTCGCTCGGTTTACACAGGCATACATATTCATAACGTATCTGTTTAGTCTGTCCAGCCGTGGGGCATTGTGTTGCTCAATTGACATGAAAACTTCGTTTACTTTGGAATGGTGTTTATGACCTGCGCGAATTTTTGAACACGCCGAATGTCATCTGGAAGTGGAGAACGCTTTTGACTAATGTCCACAGAAGTGGTACCATATAGAATTATATTATATTTTTATATATTACCATATATTGGGAATTATGGTAACTATTTGGTAAGACTTCTTCGTAATGTGGTAACTGTTTTGTATGGTCGCGGTGTATTTCCGGGTTCGACGAAAACAATCGTTGTTTTGTGCTGGTGATGGCAAAACTATTGGCTGTTTAGTCAATGGTCTATTGGCTGTTTAGTCAATGGTCTATTGGCTGTTTAGTCTGTTTATAACTAGATGTCTAAGAAGTACATCTCATCAAAGTAATAGGGATGCCGCTTAATGCTTTGTAAGTGGGCTTCCCAGATTCATACAGCAGGGCACTAATGCTATTAAAGGCGGTAGTCGTAAAAGTGCAATTTGGCAACTCAAGAGATTACAAATTTTGAGGAAATTCGGAAGCACCTTAAAATATAATAAATCTCAAAACAAAGTGAGTCGCAAACAGTAACTATAATTCATTCACATTTGTACAAATTCCAATTTTCGTATTTTCTCTCCAACTGCTTTTAAAATTCTGATTGATTAGTTTGACCTTCTAATATTTGCCAAAATACTTAATTTTTTAGAAATAGCAATAACAAAAATAAATAAGCTAATATTTTTGCTTATTTTTCTACATGTAAGAAAAATTAAACAAGCTGTAATGTTGCACACTATTATCCTTACTATTATAAACAGTATTTCTTTAATGTAATTGATCTCGCCAATAGCAATATGACACTTTTTAGAATTCAAAAAAATTGGTTGCTTGAAATTGGATTTTTGATATATTCAGATTTTTGGTATAAATTCCAATTTTTTTCTCCAACTGCTTTTAAAATTCTGATTGATTCGTTCGACCTTCGAAAAGAATCCCGGTTTTATATTCTACTCACTCGAATTTATTATGTTTACAGTTCCTCATTGAAAGCGGCATAGACATCGGCATCTCAAAAGATTATTCCCCTGCTTCATTATGGCATTTTAAAAGTAATTCAGAGACGGTTTTATGGCAGAAACGTGATTAATGCATCCCAGTTTGGTACGTGCAATGGGAGCAATTTCTTAGAAACTGCAACATATGTATCATATGTACTTAATTGTACTAATCTTGAGGAATCATAGCGTCATACTTCCCACAATCTGCACTTGCTTTATTTGTAATAACTTGGAATGAACAACGTTTTCCATTTAATTATTTTCTTTGTGGTGATATAAATGTTGCAAACCAAAAATAAACACAATACA
This sequence comes from Othius punctulatus, assembly GCA_951805005.1. Classification (NCBI taxonomy): domain Eukaryota; kingdom Metazoa; phylum Arthropoda; class Insecta; order Coleoptera; family Staphylinidae; genus Othius; species Othius punctulatus. Next base: position 65,946,264 of record OX638144.1, read on the forward strand.
CGCCGAACCTAAGTGCTTCAAGTCTCGAAGGTTTCAATTGCCTTATTGATATTGAACTCTAGCAGCATGTGTATGACTCACTTTTGATACATATCGAGTGTAGGTATTAATAGAAATTGCGGTGGCGCTGGCATATGCCCTCTCTGCACGACATCCACGAGCTCCTGAAAACTACTGATAACAGTAACTTATCATTGAACCTTTTTAAATTTGTTCCGATTGCCCAAGAAACTATATTTTTTATTTGTATCTTAATTTATAACGTGATGAAAATCGCCACATTTTGTATAAATATCATTTATAATAATTTTATGTCCACCCATCCACCCGAAACGGGCTTCTGATTAGTGTGGTGGGTGTTGAGTAGGATTGGCAGTGTACGCGAGGTGAAAGTGTAGAAATCCTACATAATATTTCGCGCATTCTTTCCATTAAATTTTACACGTTTATTTTCATCTCCATATGTGAAAACATTTTCATTTCTAGAGTTTTAGCCATTTGAAAATAGCAAAATTCGATCGTTGTTTCAGAACACCCTGTGTATTCTACGTGCCTAAAAGTATTGTGTATGTTTTGGCATTGCTTGGGTACTTGCATACCCAGATTCTTTCATTCATCTCTTATAATAAGGTTTTGTTGAATATTTTTTACGGTCCATGATTTTTCCTTAAATTTGATTAAAATGTAAATAACTTGGCAACGTTGCTTCTGATCTCAAAAAATAAAAATGATTTGCGAAGCCCACATAAAGCAAATTCTAAAAATGACCCAATATACCGGGTGATAAATTTAAAAAGAGACCAAATTTTGTATCCCGGATTCATGGTACACTCTGTATACTCGAAAATAATTTCAAAACGTAGCGCATGAAGTGTCCAGTAATTTCTAATCTGATGTTTTCCTCAATTTTCATTAGTCTAGCAGCAATGGCCCGAGCGAGGATAGGTGGGTCACCCTGTATATGAGTAGAAAAAGCCTTAATCGCCTTCAATTTCCGAAACAAAGCGACATTTCAAAAATCTTCAAAGAACAAGATTCTTAAAATAAACCATTGAATAACCCATTGAATTTTTGATCCGTGTTTAGTAAACACCCTGTATACAGGGTGTCCAATATAAGGACAACAGCATGGGTATCTCGGAAACCGTAAAAGTTTTATAAAAAAAGTTTTATTTGTTTTGTAAAAACATTATAGTTATTCAGAACCACACTTATTATTTTTTTACTGTGGTATTATGAGAATGGTTCTGTTCATTTAATTATCTTAAAATCATAATATTAGGTGATAAATTTTGTCTTCGTCGCTCATTTCAACGCCTACTACACCAAAATGTTCGAAATGTATTAACAAGCTTTTTTTTTTTCTGAATAAAAACATGAGAAATCATACTGTGATATAAATCGTTGAATTCGTAATAGAAAATGCTATTGAATACAGGGTGTACTTTATTTACGGGCCATATAAAAATATAAAGTTGATAATTTCTTCGAAACGAAACATTGTACTGAAAATTTATAAACGCTGCCTTGTAGAGCTCAAAAAGTGGCGATGAGAAAGGGCCTTTTGTTTTTTAATACCTTTTCAAATATCTTCAGCAAAACATAAAAACGATATCGCAAAATTTCGGATTTTGTCGAATATCTCCAGAAGTAAGCGGAATTTTCTCAACAGAATATTACTATGTATTTATAAAAATATATATATATATAAAATGCGTATGTAAAAAGAAAACAATTTTTGGTTTGGTTTTCCATGTATCTGAAATGTATCTAGAAGTATCTGGATACTGTTCAAATGTATCTGTATCTGTAGCTAGATACATTTTCAAATTTGTATCTAGATATGTATCTAGATACATTTTTTCTAAAGTATCTGTATCTGTATCTAGATGTATTTGTTACAACACTGTTTAAAACGCATTTAAGTCTAATTATAGCAATAAATCTACAATGATTTTTCCATAGCATGTTTATTACTCGCCGTTTATGGATGACCTTGATTCTCGTTTGTATACCTGAAAGCATTTCAATGCAATGGTTTATGAGTAAAACGCGAAATTTATACCAAATATTTGTTTACCAGCATAATTTATATCCGTGATTTCATTAGAAACTAACGAAAACCTGTTCATAGTCAATTACAAAATTCAGTGCGGTTTTAAGAATTTCAATGGATAAAATCGAGATTAAATTAGCACACGAGATTACTGTAATGGGATCTATTTATTCATCAATTATCATTTAGCGCTCGCATCATTGTTGTTAATGAGAGCTGGCCACGTTCCCAAGGGCAGTGAAGCTATACAAAAACAGATAGCACACCGTAAGTCTATTATGTACGCTGAAACAAAATCTGATTCACGATACGAAATTGGAACAAAAGGAATCCGTGGAGCAAAAAGTTGCGATTATTCCTAGAAAATGTAACACTTGTTAAAGCGTACAGCAAAATACGATTCAATACAATTCTCATCAAGTACAATTCTATTTTTAATTAGTAGTTTAGTTTAATTAGCAGACTTACTCGATACTAAACTTTAAAGAATATATTATTATTATTATAATCAGATCCTGTCTACCCGTAGGATGATAAGGTAAAATAAAAAAAAATAAAAATTAAAAATAATAATAAAAATTAAATTAAATAAAAACAGAGCTAAAAATATGGCAATGAGAAAGTGCCTTTTGTTTGTTTTATACCTTTTCAAATAACTTCAGCAAAACATAAAAACGATATCGCAAAATTTCGGATTTTATCGAATATCTCCGGAAGTAAGCGGAATTTTCTGGTTTTCTCAACGGAATATTACTGTCCATTATATGGTCAGTTTGATATTTTTATTGTAATTTAATTTGTTGTAATCTTAACAGCCCCGAATGTTACTTTGTGTACCTGGGTTAGCCTCTACATTGCGCGATGAATTATTATCATTATTATTAAGTACTTAGGTTAGTTTATAGACCGTTTGTTAAATTATTTTTGTATTGTGACTTGTACATCCACTCTGCTTGTGGCGTAGTATTAATACAGAATTATTATTAAATTGTGCAACTTTTTTTTAATTTAACCGCCTTTGTAACTTTTACGGTTTCCGAGATCTCCATGCTGTTGATCCTTATCTTGGACACCCTGTATATGAGTAGAAAAAAACCTTCTATTTCCGAAACAAAGCGACATTTCGAAAATCATCAAATGACAAACGATTCTTAAAATAAGCCAAAGAATAGCCCTTTAAATTTTTGTTCCATGTTTAGTAAACACCCTGTATATACAGCTAAATTTAAAAAAAAAACGGGAAATGTCAATAAAAATGACACGTTCTTTTCGCACTTTTGTTATGGTTTGAAAATGGTTTTTAGAAATAGGTTAGAATTATTTGACGGTATGTCAGTTTATAAATAAATAAGTTAAATTTTAACAAATTATATTTGTTATTTTTTTGCAACAAAACAGAAACAGTATACAATAGAATGCAATAATGGGTGATATTAATAATTATTACGTTTATTATTTATTACCCATGTATGTAATGACGACGAAGACAACGATTATTACTTAATTTTTACCCAAAATAGGTACCAAAATAGTAACTAAAAACAATTTAGCACGAATAGTCGTTATACATAGAAACATTTTAGTTATTCAGAACCACACGTATATTTTTTTTTACTGTGGTATTATGGCAGTGTTCTGTTAATTTAATTATCTTAAAATCGTAAAATTAGATGCTAAATTTTGTCTTCGTCGCTCATTTCAACGCCTACTGCACCAATATGTCCGAAAAGTATTAACAAGCTTTTTTTTCTGAATGAAAACATGAGAAATCATACTGTGATATAAATCGTTGAATTCGTAATAGGAAATGCTATTTAATACTGGGTGTATTTTATTTACGGGCCACATACAAATATAAAGTTGATGATGATTTCTTCGAAACGAAACGTTGTACTGAAAATTTATAAACGCTATCTTGTAGAGTTAAGAAAGTGGCAACGAGATGACTTTTGTTTTTTATACCTTTTCAAATAACTTCAGCTTCAACTTTCAGCAGTTAAAAAAAAACAATGATAATAGAACCCAGAAGCGTTAATAAAATTTATTTATTACCAAGTACTTTGCAGTCACTAATTTAATTATCGATCAATTTATGGCGAAATTGCACAATGCATTATTTTCAGCGTTGCTTCGTATAACAAGCTATGCAAATTCGAAAACGTTTCCATCCATACTTCGTCTTATTAGTGCAAGTCATCTTTGCACACCAAATGTGGTGCTTACAAATGCACCTGATCGCGTGGGAGGAACGAAAATCGGTGTAAACCATCGGAAAGCTCATTTTCGGAATGGATTGTCTCCCAGTAAATGGAACTCGGTCTACGAAAATAGCCCCCGCATTAATCGGCTGCGGGGGCGTCGGGTATCGGAACTTTCCTACTCTTTCTGGAATGTTCTGGCAAAACATGCGCCCCACCATCGCCTCAGCGTCGCGGTGCTTATAGTTTTCACACAGGCCAAGGAGACGGCATTTCACGATTGATCCTGTTCCTCGCCACGTTTGTGAAGTGCAAATGTGTGTTGACAAATCGTTCATTGTGCGGACAATTTATCGCTAATTTCTGGTGTTACATAAACGATGACTTCTCCCATGATGGAGAGCCGCGTTAACAGGGAGTTCCCAGTCCCAGTTTCGCCCACAGACTGTGAAAACGTAAGTGAACATACATTGAAACCAAAGCCAATTGTCGAAGGAACAAATTCAAACCAAAAGTTAATTCGCGCATTTCAAGAAATTTACACCAAAACTATAGATGTAGAATCGTGCTTAGGACTGATGTATTTCAATTACATAATTTCAAATATTTATTTAATTTATTTTATTCTAATATAAAATACATTAATAGTGTTGTTTCTTAATCTAATAATATCTACTTATAATAATTCTATTACCTACATTACATTAGAGCGTACATTAGAGCATGTAGTGCATAAAACGTACATCCGTACATGTGATTCCTAAATGCATTAAAATTTATATTTAAATATTACGTTCAGCCCCATATGAGAAACTTAAATTCATCATTACAATTAAACAAAATTAAAAACGTAGAAACAATTTACACCACATATTTTTCAGTACCATTATTACTGCGTACTTATAAATTTTTTTGCGCAACAAAATATTATTTTTATTATTTTAGACCATGCATCCATATAAACAATACCTAATTAGCGTTAAAATTCTAAATTAGTGGTAAATATCAAGAATTTCCATTTACAAGCGACATAATTTCAATTGCGCAAATCACAGTTAAATTAATAAATTAAAAATAGCCGACAGATGTTTTCTCGGTATGAGAATTCAAAGTGTGTACTAAGTATTGGTGACATATATATTCGAATGAAAATTCGACGTATCGATTAATCAAATCATTCTATTACCAGATCGATTATTTCTCTACATAATACTTGACTCTAGTAAATATGAAAAAGAATTGTCACAATATTGCCATAATTGAAAATGGTAACGTACGTAGTAAAATTAGTAACGTATATTTAAGTTTTGGTAGTTCAGAGATAAATGGCTATAAAGTTAACTTGAATTTCAAAATTCCAGGAATAAGTTTAGAAAACTGTGTTAATATTTTAGTCTAAAATATTAACACAGTTTGAGGGGTCTAGAAGTAATAGGGTTTAAGTGCATTTTTGGTAGTTCTGATAAGTTTGGAAAACTGTTAATATTTTAGTCAAAAAATTTAACACAATTTGAGGGGTCTAGAAGTAATAGGGTTTAAGTGCACTTTTTGTACTTCTGAGATAAATGGCTTTAAAGTTAACTTGAATTTCAAAATTCCAGGAATAAGTTTAGAACACTGTGTTAATATTTTAGTCTAAAATATTAACACAGTTTGAGGGATGTAGAAGTAATAGGGTTTAAGTGCATTTTTGGTAGTTCTGATATAAATGACTTTTACGCCAACTTGAATTTCCAAATTCCAGGAATAAGTTTAGAAAACTGTGTCAATATTTTAGTCTAAAATATTTACACAGTTTAAGGGGTCTAGAAATAATAGGGTTTAAGTGCATATTTGGTAGTTCTGAGATAAATGGCTTTAAAGTTAACTTGAATTTCAAAATTCCAGGAATAAGTTTAGAAAACTGTTCATATTTTAGTCTAAAATATTAACACAGTCTGAGTGGTCTAGAAGTAATAGGGTTTAAGTGCATTTTAGGTAGTTTTGAGATAAATAGCTTTAAAGTTTACTTAAATTTCAAAATTCCAGGAATAAGTTTAGAAAACTGTGTTAATATTTTAGTCTAAAATATTAACACAGTTTGAGGGGTCTAGAAGTAATATGGTTTAAGTGCATTTATGGTAGTTCTAATATAAATGGCTTTAAAGTTAACTTGAATTTCAAAATTCCAGGAATAAGTCTAGAAAACTGTGTTAATATTTTAGTCTAAAATATTAACAAAATTTGAGGGGTCTAGAAGCAATAGATGTCAAGTGAATTTTTGGTAGTACTGAGATAAATGGCTTCAAAGTTAACTTGAATTTCAAAATTCCAGGAATAAGTTTAGAAAACTGTGTTAATATTTTAGTCTAAAATATTAACACAGTTTGAGGGGTCTAGAAGTAATATGGTTTAAGTGCATTTTTGGTAGTCCTGAGATAAATAGCTTTAATGTTAACTTGAATTTCAAAATTCCAGGAATAAGTTAAGAAAACTGTGTTAATATTTTAGTGTAAAATATTAACACAGTTTGAGGGGTCTAGAAGTAATAGGGTTTAAGTGCATTTTGGTAGTTCTGAGATAAATGGCTTTAAAGTTAACTTGAATTTCAAAATTCCAGGAATAAGTTTAGAAAATTGTGTTAATATTTTAGCATAAAATATTAACACAATTTGAGGGGTCTAGAAGTAATAGGGTTTAAGTGCATATTTGGTAGTACTGAGATAAATGGCTTTAAAGTTAACTTGAATTTCATAATTCCAGGAATAAGTTTAGAAAACTTTGTTAATATTTTAGCCTAAAATATTAACACAGTTTGAGGGGTCTAGAAGTAATAGGGTTTAAGTGCATTTTTGGTAGTTCTGAGATAAATGGCTTTAAAGTTAACTTGAATTTCAAAATTCCAGGAATAAGTTTAAAAAACTGTGTTCATATTTTAGTCTAAAATATTAACACAGTTTGAGGGATCTAGAAGTATTAGGGTTTAAGTGCATTTTTGGTAGTTCTGCGATAAATGGCTTTAAAGTTAACTTGAATTTCAAAATTCCAGGAATAAGTTTAGAAAACTGTGTTCATATTTTAGTCTAAAATATTAAAACAGTTTGAGGGGTCTAGAAGTAATAGGGTTTAAGTGCATATTTGGTAGTTCTGAGATAAATGGCTTTAAAGTTAACTTGAATTTGAAAATTCCAGGAATAAGTTTAAAAAACTGTGTTAATATTTTAGTCTAAAATATTAACGCAGTTTGAGGGTTCTAGAAGTAAAAGGGTTTAAGTGCATTTTGGTAGTTCTGAGATAAATGGCTTTAAAGTTACCTTGAATTTCAAAATTCCAGGAATAAGTTTAGAAAACTGTGTTAATAATTTAGTCTAAAATATTAACACAGTTTGATGGGGTCTAGAAGTAATAGGGTTTAAGTGCATTTTTGGTAGTTCTGAGATAAATGGCTCTAAAGTTAACTTGAATTTCAAAATTCCAGGAATAAGTTTAGAAAACTGTGTTAATATTTTAGCCTAAAATATTAACACAATTTGAGGGGTTTAGAAGTAATAGGGTTTAAGTGCATTTTTGGTAGTTCTGAGATAAATGGCTTTAAAGTTAACTTGATTTTCAAAATTCCAGGAATAAGTTTAGAAAACTGTATTAATATTTTAGTCTAAAATATTAACAAAATTTGAGGGGTCTAGAAGTAATAGGGTTTAAGTGCATTTTTTGTAGTTCTGAGATAATGGCTTTAAAGTTAACTTAAATTTCAGAATTCCAGAAATAAGTTTAGAAAACTGTGTTAATATTTTAGTCTAAAATATTAACACAGTTTGAGGAGTCTCCAAGTAATAGGGTTTAAGTGCATTTTGGTAGTTCTGAGATAAATAGCTTTAAAGTTAACTTGAATTTCAAAATTCCAGGAATAAGTTTAGAAAACTATTAATATTTAGTCTAAAATATTAACACAATTTGAGGGGTCTAGAAGTAATGGGGTTTAAGTGCATTTTGGGTAGTTCTGAGATATATGGCTTTAAAGTTAACTTGAATTTCAAAATTCCAGGAATAAGTTTAGGAAACTGTGTTAATATTTTAGTCTAAAATATTAACACAGTTTGAGGTGTCTAGAAGTAATAGGGTTTAAGTGCATTTTTGGTAGTTCTGAGATAAATGGCTTTAAAGTTAACTTGAATTTCAAAATTCCATTAATAAGTTTAGAAAACTGTGTTAATATTTTAGTCTAAAATATCAACACAATTCGAGGGGTCTAGAAGTAATAGTGTTTAAGTGCATTTTTTGTAGTTCTGAGATAAATGGCTTTAAAGTTAACTTGAATTTCAAAATTCCAGGAATAAGTTTAGAAAACTGTATTAATATTTTAGTCTAAAATATTTACACAGTTTGAGGGGTCTGGAAGTAATAGGGTTTAAGTGCATTTTTGGTACTTCTGAGATAAATGGCTTTAAAATTAACTTGAATTTCAAAATTCCAGGAATAAGTTTAGAAAACTGTGTTAATATTTTAGTCTAAAATATTTACGCAGTTTAAGGGGTCTAGAAGTAATAGGGTTTAAGTGCATTTTTGGTAGTTCTGAGATAAATGGCTTTAAAGTTAACTTGAATTTCAAAATTCCAGGAATAAGTTTAGAAAACTGTGTTAATATTTTAGTCTAAAATATTTACGCAGTTTAAGGGGTCTAGAAGTAATAGGGTTTAAGTGCATATTTGGTAGTTCTGAGATAAATGGCTTTAAAGTTAACTTGAATTTCAAAATTCCAGGAATAAGTTTAGAAAACTGTGTTTATATTTTAGTCTAAAATATTAACACAGTTTGAGGGGTCTAGAAGTAATAGGGTTTAAGTGCATTTTTTGTAGTTCTGAGATAAATGCCTTTAAAGTTAACTTGAATTTCATAATTCCAGGAATAAGTTTTGAAAACTGTGTTAATATTTTAGTCTAAAATATTAACACAGTTTCAGGCGTCTAGAAGTAATAGGGTTTAAGTGCATTTTTGGTAGTTCTGAGATAAATGGCTTTAAAGTTAACTTGAATTTCATAATTCCAGGAATAAGTTTTGAAAACTGTGTTAATATTTTAGTCTAAAATATTAACACAGTTTCAGGCGTCTAGAAGTAATAGGGTTTAAGTGCATTTTTGGTAGTTCTGAGATAAATGGCTTTAAAGTTAACTTGAATTTCATAATTCCAGGAATAAGTTTTGAAAACTGTGTTAATATTTTAGTCTAAAATATTAACACAGTTTCAGGCGTCTAGAAGTAATAGGGTTTAAGTGCATTTTTGGTAGTTCTGAGATAAATGGCTTTAAAGTTAACTTGAATTTCAAAATTCCAGGAATAAGTTTAGAAAACTGTGTCAATATTTTAGTCTAATATATTAACACAGTTTGAGGGGTTTAGAAGTATTAGGGTTTAAATGCATTTTTGGTAGTTCTGCGATAAATGGCTTTAATGTTAACTTGAATTTCAAAATTCCAGGAATAAGTTTAGAAAACTGTGTCAATATTTTAGTCTAATATATTAACACAGTTTGAGGGGTCTAGAAGTAATAGGGTTTACGTGCAATTTTGGTAGTTCTGAGATAAATGGCTTTAAAGTTAACTTGAATTTCAAAATTCCAGGAATAAGTTTAGAAAACTGTGTTAATATTTTAGTCTAAAATATTAACACAGTTTGAGGGGTCTAGAAGTAATAGGGTTTAAGTGCATTTTTGGTAGCTGTGAGATTAATGGCTTTAAAGTGAACTTGAATTTCAAAATTCCATTAATAAGTTTAGAAAACTGTGTTAATATTTTAGTCTAAAATATTAACACAATTTGAGGGGTCTAGAAGTAATAGGGTTTAAGTGCATTTTAGGTAGTTCTGAGATAAATGGCTTTAAAGTGAACTTGAATTTCAAAATTCCAGGAATAAGTTTAGAAAACTGTGTTAATATTTTAGTCTAAAATATTAACACAGTTTGAGGGGTCTAGAAGTAATAGGGTTTAAGTGCATTTTTTGTAGTACTGAGATAAATGGCTTCAAAGTTAACTTGAATTTCAAAATTCCAGGAATAAGTTTAGAAAACTGTATTAATATTTTAGTCTAAAATATGAACAAAATTTGAGTGGTCTAGAAGTAATAGGGTTTGAATGCATATTTTGTAGTTCTGAGATAAATGGCTTTAAAGTTAACTTGAATTTCAAAATTCCAGGAATAAGTTTAGAAAACTGTGTTAATATTTTAGTCTAAAATATTAACACAGTTTGAGGGGTCTAGAAGTAACAGGGTCTAAGTGCATTTTTGGTAGTTCTGAGATAAATGGCTTTAAACTTAACTTGAATTTCAAAATTCCAGGAATAAGTTTAGAAAACTGTATTAATATTTTAGTCTGAAATATTAACAAAATTTGAGGGGTCTAGAAGTAATAGGGTTTAAGTGCATTTTTGGTAGTTCTGAGATAAATGGCTTTAAAGTTAACTTGATTTTCAAAATTCCAGCAATAAGTTTAGAAACTGTGTTAATATTTTAGTCTATTTTGTGAGATCTAGAAGTAATAGGGTTTAAGTGCATTTTTTGTAGTTCTGAGATAAATGGCTTTAAAGTTAACTTGATTTTCAAAATTCCAGGAATAAGTTTAGAAAACTGTGTTAATATTTTAGTCTAAAATATTAACACAGTTTGAGGGGTCTAGAAGTAATAGGGTTTAAGTGCATTTTTGGTAGTTCTGCGATAAATGGCTTTAAAGTTAACTTGAATTTCAAAATTCCAGCAATAAGTTTAGAAAACTGTGTTAATATTTTAGTCTAAAATATTAACACAGTTTGAGGGGTCTAGAAGTAATAGAGTTTAAGTGCATTTTTGGTAGTTCTGCGATAAATGGCTTTAAAGTTAACTTGAATTTCAAAATTCCAGCAATAAGTTTAGAAAACTGTGTTATTATTTTAGTCTAAAATATTAACATAGTTTGAGGGGTTAGAAGTAATATGGTTTAAGTGCATTTATGGTAGTTCTGAGATAAATGGCTTTAAAGTTAACTTGAATTTGAAAATTCCAGGAATAAGTTTAGAAAACTGTGTTCATATTTTAGTCTAAAATATTAACACAATTTGAGGGGTCTAGAAGTAATAGGGTTTAAGTGCCTTTTTGGTAGTTCTGCGATAAATGGCTTCAAAGTTGACTTGAATTTCAAAATTCCAGGAATAAGTAAAGGAAACTGTGTTAATATTTTAGTCTAAAATATTAACACAGTTTGATGGGGTCTAGAAGTAATAGGGTTTAAGTGCATTTTTTGTAGTTCTGAGATAAATGGCTTTAATGTTAACTTGAATTTCAAAATTCCAGGAATAAGTTTAGAAAACTGTGTTAATATTTTAGGCTAAAATATTAACACAGTTTGAGGGGTCTAGAAGTAATAGGGTTTAAGTGCATTTTTTGTAGTTCTGAGATAAATGGCTTTAAAGTTAACTTGAATTTCAAAATTCCAGGAATAAGTTTAGAAAACTGTCTTAATATTTTAGTCTAAAATATCAACACAATTTGAGGGGTCTAGAAGTAATAGGGTTTAAGTGCATTTTTGGTAGTTTAGAGATAAATGGCTTTAAAGTTAACTTGAATTTCAAAATTCCAGGAATAAGTTTAGAAAACTGTATTAATATTTTAGTCTAAAATATCAACACAATTTGAGGGGGCTAGAAGTAATAGGGTTTAAGTGCATTTTGGTAGTTCTGAGATAAATGGCTTTAAAGTTAACTTGAATTTCAAAATTCCAGGAATAAGTTTAGAAAACTATGTTAATATTTTAGTCTATTTTGTGGGATCTAGAAGTAATAGGGTTTAAGTGCATTTTTGGTAATTCTGAGATAAATGGCTTTAAAGTTAACTTGAATTTCAAAATTTCAGGAATAAGTTTAGAAAACTGTATTAATATTTTAGTCTAAAATATTAACAAAATTTGAGGGGTCTAGAAGTATTAGGGAGAAGTCTAGAGGGGTCTAGAAGTAATAGGGTTTAAGTGCATATTTGGTAGTTCTGAGATAAATGGCTTTAAAGTTAACTTGAATTTCAAAATTCCAGGAATAAGTTTAGAAAACTGTGTTAATATTTTAGTCTAAAATATTAACACAGTTTGAGGGGTCTAGAAGTAATAGGGTTTAAGTGCATTTTTGGTAGTTCTGAGATAAATGGCTTTAAAGTTAACTTGAATTTCAAAATTCCAGGAATAAGTTTAGAAAACTGTGTTAATATTTTAGTCTAAAATATTAACACAGTTTGAGGGGTCTAGAAGTAATAGGGTTTAAGTGCATTTTTGGTAGTTCTGAGATAAATGGCTTTAGAGTTAACTTTAATTTGAAAATTCCAGGAATAAGTTTAGAAAACTGTGTTAATATTTTAGTCTAAAATATTAACACAATTTGAGGGGTCTAGAAGTAATAGGGTTTAAGTGCATTTTTGGTGGAACTGAGATAAATGGCTTTAAAGTTAACTTGAATTTCAAAATTCCAGGAATAAGTTTAGAAAACTGTGTTAATATTTTAGTCTAAATTATTAATACAGTTTTCTAAACTTATTCCTGGAATTTTGAAATTCAAGTTAACTTTGAGGCCATTTATCTCAGTACTACCAACAATGCACGTAAACCCTTTTACTTCTTTACCTTTTCAAGTTCAAATTGAGACCAATCAAGTTCAAATTGAGACCAATCAAGTTCAAATTGAGACCAATCAATTTCAAATTGAGACCAATCAAGTTCAAATTGATACCAATCAATTTCAAATTGAGACCCAGTGCTATCATGTGAGATACTTAAAAAAACGCCACATATTTTTTTTTTAAATTAGCTTGTGACTTTCTGGCGCAAATGTTAGAGAAATCGCCAATAATATTAGGTTTGGGTCGATCGTCAACAATTTGTTTGCTTATAATATATTCCTATACAATCGCATACATGACATCAGAACTGGTGAGAGTAGTTTGCCCCTCAGCATAAGAGAGGAGTTTCTAGCCACTAATTTCCAATGTCGAATTTCGCAGTGAAATGTTCAACCTACTACACCAATTAATTTCTCCACTCCTTAGACAATCTGCTTCTCAAAATTACCATTTTGATTATTAGCATTGTGGGTTGTTCTTAGCTAAAATTACTTCAGTTCACACTTAGTAAAAATAAGCGGTGACTCATTTTCTTGATAAACCCATGTTTGCACAATCCCATCGACTACAAACAATTACGTCCGTTGCGTAACGAATTTACACACAAGTGCTGTAAAAGCGTCGCTGATTCGATTCCACGGCTGCAAAAGTTCATTTCCGCCGCGATTTTCGGAGGCAGTGTGGCCCTGGTTGAGACTCTGCAAGTCTCAAGGTTAAGGATAATCTGTTTTTCGTCTCGAAGACGCAGAAATGGTGGCAATTTCGTGTTTTTCCTTCACCTGGCTGAGGTGAGCCGATCCGATGATGAATGCAAGAAAGGAGCACCATAAAAGGCGCCATGCGTGTTATTAAGCCGTGAATAAGCTGCAATTAGTTCATGGTTACATAAATATGGAAATTTACCATATTGTACCTACAATGTGTGCACTTCTTCTGTCACTTGTGCGGTATTTTTGCAGTTTGTCACTTCGAACTGCAATCACAAGAGGAAATTTTAATACAGGGTGATTCATTGGAAAATGCGCATACAATAATAGTAAATGCAACACACCGAGGTGATTCTAAATTAACTATGTTTTATGGGTCTATCGTTTTTTATAACCAATATACAGGGTGATTCATTAATATTGCCCTTTTTTTCCAATTAATCATACCTTACGAACCACCCTATACATTTTTGTAACATTTGGTACGTATGTTCTTTGTCCACTGTAAAGGTAAAATCTTATTCTAGGTCCGGCCTTAAAAAAATTAATAAGCAGGTTTCGACTCGAAACAACACCCTGTATATCAATATTTTAAAATTTTGTTTGCATATTTGGAAAGAGCAGAAAAAATTAAGTAACACTGAATGTATTTGGTACTTCTGCATACAACTTTGTTACTTATTAACTTGACTCAAATCTAGATGTTTCGATAATAAGGTGGCACAAAATAATATAAATAATAAATAATATAAATAATAAATAAATTTCCTTTCCTAAACGATCATTTTCCAGCTTTAATCAATAAAATCATCAACTATTTTTTGTGCCACCGTAGTGGTTGGGAACAGAAAGGTCAGAGAGCTCCTAAATTCCTGTAGTAGAGGCAGAGGATCATATCAATGCGTGTTTGGCAAAGTAACATTTTTTTTAGAAAAATAAGTTTATTACAAATCAATTTAAGTAGCTCTTAATGTGTCAACTGCTTGCATAACATACTAAGTCTAAAATATATTACTGCCAAATTTGCATTATGTCTAAAACGGAAGTAAAGCAATCTATTTAATTGCACCAAAAACTAATGTAAATGCCATATTTGGAATTTGTTCCTTTATTCTACAAAATAAGCATCAATATGTGTTGTAGTCCGTCCAAAAATAAATTCAAAATGCAAAATAGCAAAAATTGATAAACCACAACTAAAACCACAAAATGTGGACTTATTTCTCATCACCTCATTCTTAATTAATCATCCTCAACTGTGTATCAGCTATATATCGTGTATCGGCTATAGTCGGCTAATAATTATTATTACAACTTTGCCGTTTATGATTTCACATTAGTGAATCCAAACTGGTTACCTGAGATAGTTGCATATATCTATCGTTTTACATCAATTCAAATTGACTCAGGATAGGATCCATTTAATTATTAATAATTAAAATTATTAATTAAAATTTTAATATATTATTATAATAATTATTATCTTTTCAGAGTGGATTCCCGTTTGACAGAGACGAGAGGGATCGCAGCTTCCAGACAGAGCTAGAGGACATAGCCGTCCGCCATCCCGAGTTCGCCGAGCACCTGCACCCTTTCCACGCCGGCAGTCCGAGGAGGACGTCCGGGCAGGACCCGTTCGCCGAGTACAGGACCTTCAGGGACCGGCCTTTCGGCTCCAGGTTCGAGCAGTTCGGCTTCCCCTTTGCGGCGGAATTCGACGAGGACCCCAGATTCTTCCGGCAGACCTACCAGACGCAACAGCAACCCCAGACGAGTAGCTCCACTGATAAAGTACCTGAAGAAAGTAGTGGACAAAAGGTGAGATTAAATTGGTTTTAAACGGTTTTAATACATGAGGCACTTGAGCACTTGACACGGTGAAAGAAGTGAATTGCTGGGCCAGTATGAATTAAATGAATTGATTTAAATCTTGATTTAAAATCATGATTTAAATCTTGATTTAAAATCATGATTTGAATCTTGATTTAAACTTTGATTTACAATCATGATTGAAAATCATTATTTATATCGATTCTTCTCTCAGTATGATTTAAATCTTGATTTAAAATCATGATTTAAATCTTGATTTAAAATCATGATTTAAATCTTGATTTAAAATCATGATTTAAATCTTGATTTAAACTTTGATTTACAATCATGATTGAAAATCATTATTTATATCGATTCTTCTCTCAGTATGATTTAAATCTTGATTTAAAATCATGATTTATATTCATGATTTAAATCTTGATTTAAAATCATGATTTAAATCTTGATTTAAACTTTGATTTACAATCATGATTGAAAATCATTATTTATATCGATTCTTCTCTCAGTATGATTTAAATCTTGATTTAAAATCATGATTTAAATCTTGATTTAAAATCATGATTTAAATCTTGATTTAAAATCATGATTTAAATCTTGATTTAAAATCATGATTTAAAATCATGATTTAAATCTTGATTTAAAATCATGATTTAAAATCATGATTTAAATCTTGATTTAAACTTTGATTTACAATCATGATTGAAAATCATTATTTATATCGATTCTTCTCTCAGTATGATTTAAAATCATGATTTAAATCTTGATTTAAAATCATGATTTAAATCTTGATTTAAACTTTGATTTACAATCATGATTGAAAATCATTATTTATATCGATTCTTCTCTCAGTATGATTTAAATCTTGATTTAAAATCATGATTTAAATCTTGATTTAAAATCATGATTTAAAATCATGATTTAAATCTTGATTTAAAATCATGATTTAAAATCATGATTTAAATCTTGATTTAAACTTTGATTTACAATCATGATTGAAAATCATTATTTATATCGATTCTTCTCTCAGTATGATTTAAATCTTGATTTAAAATCATGATTTAAATCTTGATTTAAAATCATGATTTAAATCTTGATTTAAAATCATGATTTAAAATCATGATTTAAATCTTGATTTAAACTTTGATTTACAATCATGATTGAAAATCATTATTTATATCGATTCTTCTCTCAGTATGATTTAAAATCATGATTTAAATCTTGATTTAAAATCATGATTTAAATCTTGATTTAAACTTTGATTTACAATCATGATTGAAAATCATTATTTATATCGATTCTTCTCTCAGTATGATTTAAATCTTGATTTAAAATCATGATTTAAATCTTGATTTAAAATCATGATTTAAATCTTGATTTAAACTTTGATTTACAATCATGATTGAAAATCATTATTTATATCGATTCTTCTCTCAGTATGATTTAAATCTTGATTTAAAATCATGATTTAAATCTTGATTTAAAATCATGATTTAAATCTTGATTTAAACTTTGATTTAAATCTTGATTTAAACTTTGATTTACAATCATGATTGAAAATCATTATTTATATCGATTCTTCTCTCAGTATGATTTAAATCTTGATTTAAAATCATGATTTAAATCTTGATTTAAACTTTGATTTACAATCATGACTAAAAATCATGATTTATATCGATTCTTCTCTCGGTACGTTAAAGAATAATTTCACGGCCCTGGTATACAAATAACTATTATTTTAAGTGTATGTGAGTGTATATTATCTACAAATTAATCACCTAAAATGTTTGTGTCACAGTGAAGTATGTTACTTCTAATTGTCAGCCTCAATTTTACTTCTAAGTACGGTTTTCATCGTATCTCACTACTTTGAGTGACTAGAGTTCAATGCTGATTACTTCTATTGCTTCAGGTTCAAGAGAAGCCACCGCAAGCCCCGAAGAGTGAGGACCGAGGCCGGAAACCGAACTCCCACATCCACCAGAGCAACACAGTCGACTTGGGCCAGAAGCAGGAACCCGTGGATGACAATCGTAATCAGAGATCGATGTCTGCGCCCCCGGAAAACCGAAGCAACACTGGCAAAAGGTTTGTCTCCAGCATCAATATACCGAATCTAAACGTAGGCGCGGGCGACATGGGCGGCAGAATGTCGCAGCCCCAGGATGCCAACCCGCAGCCGCAGCCCCAACCCCAGCCTACGGCGGGCAAACCCACAGAGAGAATAATCCCGATACACATCGAGGGCCGGGATGAGCCTGTTATTCCACGAAACGTGAACACGTCTTTCTCCAGCGCCCCGCCTCCGCAGCCTCAGCCAGACCGCTTGTTCGGCCAGAGGCCCTCCACGTTCACCCAGTTCGTGAACAGGGACGATCCCCAAACAAGCGAGGACGCGCACCGGCAGCAGGAGGAGATGATGCGGCAGCAATACCAAAATCAGCAACAGGAATACCAGCGCCAGCAGCAAGAAAACTTCCAAAGGCAACAAGAGAAAGAAGCCCCACCTCAGCAACAACCACAACCTCCACAACCACAACAGCAAACACAGAAACCTACACCGTTAGATCTTATCCAGGTCATCCAGAAGGATGTCTCTAAACTTATGGAACAAGTCGATAAGTTTGAGGGGAAACCGAGAGACAAGCTGTACTTGTATTTAGATGAGATGCTTACGAGAAACCTCTTGAAACTTGATAACATAGAAACTGAGGGAAAAGATGCTATTAGGCAGGCCAGGAAGGAGGCTATTAAATGCATCGAGCAGTGCATTCAGTTATTAGAGAACAAAGCCAATGATAACGAGATGAAGGAGAAAGCTGCTGGCAAGACTAAAGCCGAGGATAGCGGGGCTAAG